>SRPU01000229.1:0-26125 GCA_018360185.1 Claviceps lovelessii
TACGGGTGTTTTTTTTTTTTTTTTTTTTATATATAAAAAAAAAGGAAGAAAGAAAAGAAAAAAGTTAAACAGTACCATAATGCAAAAGACACTTGTGGAATACATGATACTGTTGCCCTTTTATCTTGTCGCGCGGCATGGCAGTGTCCACTCCGTGCTCCGCATCTCAAGCCCATCTTCAACCTCCAGTTTCATGACCACATGCCGAGTATCTACCAACTGACCCTGCCACTTGCTCCTCCCACTGCACTCACCGTATTCGGATACCACGCACATGGATAGAGTGAGACGCGGAATCTCTTCCACCGCCCGAACATATCATGAATCCCATAAAAAACACAAAAAAACGTGCCTTAAAGTCCAGTCCTAGCGTCTTCTTTATAATTTTTTTCTTTTTTCTTTTCTTTTCTTTTCTTTTCTTTTTTTTACATGAGCTTTTTTTGACTATTCTCGACATTATGACCGGATCGTTCTCTAGATTATCCACTAGATTGTTCTCCAGATTATTGTGCGGGTCTAGATCGTTCTCTAGATGATTTCTCTAGATGATTCTCAGCCAAGTCTCTAGATCATCACTCGATCATTCTCTAGCTCATTCTCAGCTTATTCTCCAGACCATTCGCCAAATCATTCTCTGGCCTATCGTCCGGATCAGTCCCCGGGTCATTCTCCAGATGGCTCTCCGGCTTATCATGTTCATCCTCTACATCAGCCTCCAGATCATCCAGCTCTCGGGAGCATCGCACCCCCCCGATCCCACCAGGCCATCAAGTACTTTTCATCAGACAATTCATTGTATTGATATAGCATTGCCACTCCTGCCCTGCAGCCCAAAATCCTCATAAACAACAACGTCATCGTCAACAACATCAGGAAAAACACATTGCATGTCAAGAACATGAAAAATAGTCATACATCCTACCTAACTCGCCCGGCCGTCCGATCCATCCACCCCTTACCGTTTCCCGCCCACCAACCACCACCTTTTCCTCCACCACCGCCCCCCCAAAAAAAACAGTCAAGACAAACATAAAGACATTCCAACGAGAGCGACAAAAAAAAAGGAAAAAAAAAAAGGCATCAATAGAACCCCTAGCATGAAAAAAGTACCCTACGCCCAAGGAACATAAAATCAAGAAGAACAAAAGAAAGAGAAAAAAAAGTAAAAAAAAAAAAAAAAAAAAGCTAGGACACTAAACACAATATCATGGACGCGATAGTATTCCTCGAGACGGCTCCGGTTAACATACCATGGGAACCCACGTATATGCTGTTTATATAATGTTTTTTTTTCTCTCTTCTCCACATCCTTCGTCTTCACTCCATGAAGCACGGAGCACGGAGAGACAAAGGGGGGGGGGGGGGATATAAACGAATTGGACTTGGTTTTTCTAGTTGAGAGGTTCGAATTTGCGCGTGAACAGCTGACTACGCTGAATTTACTGTCTTCTTCGTTAACACCATACACACCCAGTTTCTCCTTGAGAGAGAGGCAAGGGTTTCTCTGTGGACTAACTCACCTCATCCATAGCTGTCACAGTGGCTGCTGCTTCAGCGCTCTCGTCCTTGGATCCTGCGCTGGGGTCGACAGACTTGGACTCGCCGTCTGCCTTGACGCCGTTGGATTCCGTCTTCTTGCCGTCCGCAGGGACATTGGCGCTGCTGCCATTGCCATTCACCCCGTTGGCCGCGGTGGACGACGCATCGCCCGCCAGCAGCTTGTTCCACTTGTCGAGGAGGATTTGCGAGCGCTTCTTGAACTGGAATTCCTCCTCTCGAGGAACGGCATCGAGCTTGAGGATGGCCTTGAGAACCTTGTTGATCTTGGTCTCGCGGATGATGGACACCTCCAGATTGCCAATTTTTTCCAGCATCGTGATGAAGTCGGACATGGACTGCATTTCCTCCTCTTTGGGCTTCTGCTCTCTCGTCAGGAGTCCCTTTTGCAGCTTATGGCGGAGAAACAAGACTTCCTTCTACAAGCCCGACATGTGATTAGCATGACTTTCTTTCCAAATCCAGCTGCATATTGCAGCATGAGTGACTTTCATCCGGAACAAAAAAAAAAAAAAAAAAAAAAAAAAAAAAAAAACGCACCACTTTTCGCTTATGCCGTGCTTCAGGAGACAGCTTGGCCTCTGCAGGCTCAACCTTCTTCTCCGTGGCCTCCTTGGTCTCCTTTGCCTTCTTAGACTTGACCTTGGTCGCCTTGGCGCCTGATGCACCGGCAGACTTGGGTGTCGAGGCAGCGGCCGCAGCGGCACCGTTTGTTGACTTGGGTGTAGATGACAAGGTCAGCTTGATCTTGGGCTTCTTGACAGAGTCTGATCGTTGAGGAGTCTGTCATTCGTTGCTGTCAGCTTTTGTCGTACCTATCACGCATATATATATATGCTGGGATTGACAATCTGAGAAAACCGGACCAGAAAACTTACCGCCACCTCGTCTTCCGCCTTTCGTTTTTTGGACTTTTTCGCCGACGCGTCAACGTCCATCATTTCGGTATCCTCATCCTCCTCAACTGTCCCCTTGCTCTTGTTTTTCTTGCCCTTCTTGGGAGTCGCCGCGGCTTCTCGGCGAGCCTCTTCTTGGGCCAACAACTCATCCTGGAAGCTCTGTAGAATATCCTTGTAATATTGAACTGGGTGCTGCTCGATGGCCAGTTCATACGCAGCTTTGAGATCCTTTCGCATCTTGTCGTTGATTGTGTCTCTAGCCTTTTCCGCACTGAGCTCCGAGAGATTGGTGTTTTTCTCCCAACCACTATTGTTGACATGGTAATGTTAGCAAGACGAGATAGGGTTGAAGGTAAGAGAGCAAGGAAAAAGTAAATAAAGATAAGAATAAAGATGTGAAAAGAGAAACAAAGAACTAAGCAGGGAAAGACCTACAATTCATTGGTGTGCAGGTACATGACGGGAAACGTCCTGTCATTGACACGCTTGCCACCATCGACAAATGCTTCACCATAGGTACCGTCGGGCCGTGCCGCAGATACTGGTCGGCTGGTGACCAGCGCATGAGGCAGCATATCCTCGTCGCAAATAATGGCAGGCCATGCGGGGAAACCCTTGAGCTTGACGAGAAAATGGTCACCGGGCTTCGCGTCGGTGTGGGTCAGGCGAGTTTTTGATCCCTTTCTGCTGAGGCCACCGCCTGTGGATTTACGACGGCCGCCCTTGTTCTTGGACGCCGGCGTCTCAGCAAAAGTGACTGTAGTCGCGTCAGCATCGACCGCCGTCGTATCTGCCGCATCCTTGGCATCATCGACGTCCGCCTCAGTCGCCTCCGTCGCCTCAGCCGCCTTATCGTCCTCCTTTGGCTGCTCCTTGTCGTCGTTTACGGCATCGGCTTTGGCTTCGTCGGCCGCTTCGTCGGCAGCGCTAGCGCCAGCGGCGTCTGATGTCTCGACTTCTACTCGCATTGACACGGTTAGCGCGTCGTTTGGCCAGAAAAACAAACACGAGCTCGCCGTGTCGCGCGGCAGTACGTCTCGTAGACGACCAGAATACCGACAAAAAAAAAAAAAAAAAAAAAAAAACTCCAACACGCCATGCCAGAACTCACCATTCGAGACCGCCGCAGCGGATGTGGAAGCCTCAGCCTCAGCTCCAGCCTCGCCTTCAGTCTTGGCTTCATCACCGTCGGATTTGGCGGCCACTGGAGATGCAGGTGCCGCAACGGCAGGAGTTTCGGCATCGGTGGTAGTAGTAGTGGCAGCAGCAGCAGCATCAGCAGCAGGAGCAGCGGCCACTAATGGCGCCGCGACATCTGCTACGGGTTCTGGAGTTTTGTCGGCCATTGCAGCAGGAGACAAGAAAGAAGAAACCCCGAACAAACAACAAAAACAAAAAAGAAAAGAAAACGCAAAAGCTTGCGCTGTTCGAGGGAAGCGAGAAGGACTGCTGGTCAGGAGTGTAAAAAGGGATAAAAATAATAAAATAAAAAACCCCGACGGGTTAGCTTGATTGGCGGGCGGCTATGAGGGTGTGAAGAGCAGGTAGGTAGGTAGGTAGTTGAGTTGCGGCGAGTAGAGAGCTTCGGGGCGGGCGGGCAGGCAGTGCTGGCTGGAGAAGAGCTGAACGCGTAGCTAGCGAGTCGGAGCCAGTCGCGTAGAGACGGACAGACGTGGGACGTGGGACGGAATTGAATCAGGGTCGCAAAAGAAAAAAAAAAAAACAAAAAAAAACAAGCAAGCTTGTTTGCGCGACGACGACAAGGGTTGTGCAGATGGAGTGCGCAATTGCCAGAAGTCAACAGCCACTCCCGCGTCTTGCGTTTGGATATGAGAGAGGCGAGAGGGGGAAGAAAGAGGTGTTGCAGTTTGATGAGGAGGAAAATGGCGATAGCTGGGCACGGCTGGCCAGAGCCAACAAGAGAGAGAGAGCGAGCGAGCAAGACCTCACAACGTCACCAAGAAGGTGTGTCACGTGATCGCGGAGGGACAGCGAGCTTTCTCATGTCATGTAGCATGTTGGACGGTGTGGAACTTGTGGACGGACGACTGGGGTGGAGTGACGAATGATGGCCTTTGACGGCAGCGGCCGTTCCATTTCTTCCATTCTTCAATCTTCCATCGTCATGACCTGACTGGTGTATGAGGGGGATGGACGGACGGGGGGACGGAGCGACGGAGGAGAGATCGAGGGCTGAAGAGATCCAACGCCGGCCTTCAATCTGTGACCATGGCCTGCAAAACATACACAGTCATGTTCATGACGATGAATCTACATAACGTATCTGACAACCTAACAGTGAAGGCTCGCAGTCCTTCGTCGCCCCCATTCGATGGTTTCAAGGACTAAAGGGACCAATAGTATACACATATACACACGCAATCCATTTCCTTTGAACAAAATGTCTCCATCACCCAAAAAAAAAAAGAGAAGGAAACGTAAAAGACAAGAAAAAAGAAAAAAAAAAAGATGGCCAAAAAAAAAAACCCCACGCCTTTACTCATCGTCGTCTTCCTCATCCTCATCCTCATCCACATCCATTCCCTCTGCTGCCGTAACCGTAAACTCGCGCTCTTGGTCTACTCCGACATAACTGTCGCTCATCAGGAACAGCTTCAGGTGGTGCTCCCCAGCTGCCGGCACAGTGTACTCGAGCCGAACGTCCAGCTCCCGCCCAATCGTCACGCGCTTAATGGCCAGGAGATTGCGCGTCTTGTCGTCGCCGACCACCAGCCACCAGTTCTCCATCTTCTTGCCCGGGTAGAAGGGAGCATGCACCGTTGTGTCCACCTCACCGTCCTCCTCTTCCACATTGCGCGTGATTTTGATTTGGAGATAGGCAGGCTCGCCGGCCTGGATCGCGGCTTCGTCGAGGACTTGGTGCTCCAGCTCGAGGTCGGGATACTTGTCGTTGGTGAAGTCGGCGGCCTGAGCGAGCTGCTTCTGAGATAGCCCGAGGCGCTTGACCAGGTTATTATACTCTTGGTTCTCGTCGGGATTCATGGCTTCCATGAAGTCGAAGATGTCCTTGACTCTGTTGAACGCAAAGAACGCAAAAAAAAAAAAAAAAAAAAAAAAAAAAAAAAAAAAAAAAAAAGTCAGTCAAACGGATAAACGATAGATAAGTAGATAAAGTAAACAAATAAACAAAAGACACAGAAGGAGTATTTATTTAGAAAAAAAAGGTGAGGCATGGATTGAGATGCAACATACCCAAATTCGTTCGCGACCTTGACCACCTCGGGCGCAAAGTGAGGAATCTGCTTCAACGGACTGTCTCGATCCCACATGGCCTGCACCACCATCTGAGACATCTCCATGGCATTCATGGCATTGAGATGCCCGTCCGAAGACAGGATATCCACCATGGCGCTCAGCAGACTCAGCACTCGCGACAACAACGTCTCCTGGTCCTTGGCCAGATCGATCGGAAGCTGCATCCTCGAGAAATGGGCTTGGAGGAGCACAAAGGCCTTGAAGTGAGGCGAATCGTACACGGGCTGGGACATCTTGACGGGGATTCTGTCGTAAATGCGGCGAAGCAGACCCCCCTCATGTCTGCGCACTTGAATGGTCTCAAACTCGGTGGCCGATGAGACGATTTCCAGAATGCCCTTGAGCTTGGTCCGCGCTGTCAGCGACAGCAAAAAGGTCTGCATGGTGATGTACGAGATGTTGTAGTAGGCTCCGATCATGGCGGCGTTCTGGGGCGACACGCTTCCGTCCTCGTCGTCAAAGTCAATGATCTTGGACTCGCTGAGTTCTCGCAGCGTCGTCTCCACGAGGTCCGACATGTAGTTGCTCAATCCCTCGTGCGTGGTGCTGGTCAAGCTGTAGTAGCTGGGATTGGCCAGCAATCGTCGATAAAAGTAGGTGAAGGTGGTCCAGTTGATGGCGTCGTCTCCGGATTCAATCATCTTGGTGCTAATCTCCGTCACGAACGCGTCGTGGAGGTAGTTGTGCAGGTGTGACTCGACCGGCAGTGCCTCGTTCAGAAACTTCTTGTAGTAGTCGCGTTTGACCAAGGGTACCATGAGCACGCCACGACTCCTGCCGTCCCGGGACGGCTTTAATGACTTTCCAAACATCTGCAATACCTCGCTGACGGGGTAGTCGACATATCTGTGCTCTCGGCCCTCGAAGTACTGGGTGCCCATGACGATGACAATATGCGCTGTGCTCGTCAGCTCCCAACATACGTCTCTCGAGGCAACAAGCACCTGGATGGCACCATTGTCGTAGAGATGTTTGACGATGCGCTTGTCATTCTGGCTGAGAGCCTCGTGATAGTACCCGACTCCATGGGACAGCGCCTCGGCCAGAGGCTCTTCGTGGACTCGCTCCAGCAGTGGCCGCATCTGTTCGACCTCGGCGTGGAGGAAGCGATCTTCGTCGTCGTCCGCTACACATGCCGCCAGCAGATCCCTGGCCGTTTGTCTCGTCTGCTTTCTGCTGGAGACAAAGATCATCGCAGGCTGGTCTGCTGACATTTGAGTGATGGCGAGATAGGCGGGCTTCGCCATGGCGAGCATGAGAGACGGGAAGTGGGGATTGGAATAAGACTGAACGTGAAGTTCCAGCGGCACAGGGCGAACATGCGGGCTGAAGTTGTAGATGTCATGCTTCTTCGCATCGATCCACTCGCCAATGTCTCGAGCATTCGCCAGCGAGACGCTGAGTGCAACAATGCGGAGCGGCAACTCCGTCTGCGTTCGGATGTAGTGCATACGTGAGACAATGATCTCGTACACGTATCCCGTGTGGCCCTCGAGTAGGTGAACATCGTCCGCAATGAACAGCTGGACGGCCTGGACATTCTTGCGTCGTTTCCACTGCCTCGAGAGCACATCCCACTGCGTGGGCGTGGCGAGGATGAGATCGCCCTTTTCCAGGAGCTTCAGATCGGTTGCCGTCTCCCCACTGAGCTTGACAATCTCCTTGCCACCGTGAAGATGAGCGAGTCGTTTCTGCCAGTCCTGCCATCGGGCGTCAATCACTTCTTGGTGTGGAGCAATGTAGACAGCCCTGCCGGCTCCCTCCTGGGTCCAGAGACGAAGAATGGCAAACTCGGCACAAACCGTCTTGCCACTGCCGGTGGGCGCCCCGACAAAGACGTTCTGGTCGGTCTTGTACAGAGAGTTGAACGTCTGTGTTTGTATCCTGTTGAACTGTCTCCAGCCCGGATACAGCTCGATGTGACTGGCAACTTTGAGGGCGGATACGGGGACAGGCTGCAGCTCCAGCAGTTCCGTGTGAGGGGGGAACTTCTCTGGAAGTATGAGCCTGTGGAACGGGATGGCCAGTCTGGTTTCCGAGTGCATCCATCTGTCCGAGATGACCGACACAAAATAGTTGGGAGGCATCGGATCGGTGATGGGGACCGTAAAGTCGACAATGTGCTCGTTGGACTCGGACTCGGCGTAGTCCTTGCGCAGCAGGAATGTGTCCTGAAAAAGGATGTCCTCGCCATCGCAGTCCTCGACGATGATCCAGAAGCTCTCTGCGGCACCGTGCAGAACGTCGTCCCACTCGAAATTCGGCGTGATGCTGAGCTCGATCCTGAGCATCGAGCGTGTCTTGGGCTGAACCTGAGCCTGAACATCGACTCTTGGAAACTTGGCGACGAACCCGCAGACCGCCCGACCGGCCTTGGGCATGCCGAGCAGCTCGCCCATGCGGGGAGGATCCAGGTCAAAGTAGCTACTCCACTGGACATCGATCCTCTCCACCTTGTGAATGATGTCCTTGGAACAGGTCGGGAACTGGCGTAGGGGGGACATGGTCGGCCACATGCGCTTCTCGGCCATCTTGCAGAGATCCAGAGCGGTCTTGGCGACAGACGCCCAGCCCTTCTTCAGGGCAATCTCAAACATGGCGCGCAAGATGCGGCCCGCGCTCTGCGTCACATACACCATGTCGGCCATGAGCGCCAGTCCGTCCAGCTTGAGTCGCGAGATGTACGCTTGCAGGAGCACATTGATCTTGGCGTGGGGCTCTTCGATGCTCTCCTTCACCGGAACGGGCACGCGCTGCATCAACTTGGCCAGCTCCAGCTTCTCGTCTTGTCTTACCGGGATGTACTTGAACTCGGCGCTGAGGGCAAAGACCCGGAAAAGCTCAATCGTGGTAATGGATGGCTGGATCAAGTTGTTGTAGGTATCCATGGACCCAGACGTGATGTAGTAGTGCGACGCGATGCGACCGAGCTCTGTGGACTGCAGCTTGCCGGACTTCTCATCATACCGGATGAGGTTGGACCTCTTCAGGAGCAGAGCCGCAGAGTGGATGAGGTCGACTCGCTTCTGCTCCAGTGCGTCATCGTCCTCGTACTCGGCACCGACTTGATACAGACCCGGTGATCGTAGCATACGAACAAACAGGTACGTGTAGCCGAGCCACTCCACACCCTCATCGCGCGTGCGAACATTGCCGAGAACAATCTCGGCGTTGAGGTTGTCGACCAATTTGCTGACGAACTGACTCTCGATGGGCAATTGTTGGTTGAGGAGGGAGAGATAGTATTGGATCTCGGTCTGCGTCGTGATGATGATGCCTTCGCCGTAGGTGTCGAACTGAGGCCGACCGGCACGACCGAGCATCTGTAAGACGTCTTGCGGGCTGAGCTCGACCCAGCTGCCCTTTTCCGGCGAGTAGATCTGAGTGCCCTTGATGACAACAGTGTGTGCTGGTAAGTTGACACCCCAAGCCAAGGTCGCGGTTGAGACGAGCACCTGGATAGCACCACTGGCAAAAAGATCCTCCACGTCTGCCCTGTCCACTCGGTTCATGCCGGCATGATGGATGCCGAACCCGTAGGGCAGGATGTCTTTGAGGTCCCTGTCGGTAGCCTGGCTGGCGGCTTCGTTGAGAACCTCTCGACTGCCTGCGTCGTGTCGAAGAACCTGGTTGATCGTGTCCAGCTCCAACGCCTTGTCACGGATGTATTTGGCAGTCTTGGCCGTCTCCTTTCTCGAGTGGACAAAGATGATCATCTGGTTCCTGTTGGAGCCAACATGCTCCATGACCTTATTGTACGTCACGTCATTCATTGTCTTCAGTTGCTTAATGGCCTTGCGGTCCGTGACACCGATGAATTCTTGTCGCAGCGGGCAGGGCCTAAAGGTGCCGTCGAAATGATACAGGTCCTTCTTCACATCCACGCGCAGGAAACTCGCCACGTCCTTGTAGTTTGGCAGCGTGGCGGACAAGCCCACGATCCGCACAGGCTCGCCGCTCTGTTCCGTCTTTCTGATTGTTCTGGCCACGATGCTCTCCAGCACAGGTCCTCGGTCGTCGTGAAGCAAGTGGATCTCGTCAATGATGATGAGCCGCACAAGATTGGTGTAGGTCAAGTCGTTTGACTTTCTCGTAATGACATCCCACTTCTCCGGGGTGGTCACGATGATCTGGGTTTCAGCGATTTGCTGCTTCGTGAGTTGACGGTCACCGGTCAGCTCGGACACGCGGATTCCGTACGGCTCCAGCCTCTTCCCAAAGTTTCCAACCTGCTCTTGGACCAAAGCCTTGAGCGGAGCAATGTAGACAATCTTGAAGGCGTCGAGGTCGATGTCGCCCGTCTCGGCGTCTCGATTCTTGCCAATTTCGCGCAATATGGTCAACATGGCAACATTGGTCTTGCCACTGCCGGTCGGGGCACAAATGAGCATGTTGCCGTCGTCTTGGAACGCCGAGGCGTAGCACTTGGACTGAATACGGTTGAGCGACTTGGCCGTGCTGAAAGGTCCGCGTGACCACTCCGGCATGTCGGTGATGGGGATGAGAACGTCGGCGGGATCGTTGCGCTTCTTTGGGGGCGGAACGTGAATCTCCTCGTAGCCCTTGAACGATCTTTTGGTTGATCCCTCGGGCAACCTGACTTTGGCGTTGGTCATGAGATGGTTGCCTTGGTCAAAGACCAGGTTATCGAGGTTGACGATTTTCCTGGGCTGCAAGCCTCCAACGAGATACCCCTCTTGGCGCTCCTGCTTTGGTGCCGCAGCAGCATTGAGGGATGCTGCTGCGTCAATGTCCATCTTGATGTCCATTTTCCCTTTCTTGTCCTCACCATCAGCAGTTTTCCCACGAAGCTCATTGAGTATCCACTGGAGACCTTCGGAGCCCATCTCACGCTCGACGTCAGCCCGGCTCTCTGCTGATTCTGCCCGTGCCAACTTTGTGAGCCAAAAGACTTTCTCCCTGTTTTCGACCAGCCTCCGGACGAGCTCGTGGTGCTCAAAGTCGAACAGTTCCATCAGGTCGTTCTCGATTTCTCTAAGAGACTTCTCGTCCCCTTCGGGCTCGTCGGGCTCACCGGAAAGAATGCGGAGAGCATCTTTCGTCTTGGTGGCTTGCTCGTGAGCATCGGGATATAGCGAGCCAATCTGGCGCTGCAGCCAGAAGGCATCAATCTCTCTAGCGGGTATCGTCTTCTTCTTCTCCTCGCCCTTCTCCTTGCCACCAACAGAAGGCCCGGAATCCAGAATCAGCTCCCCGTCGTCCACACCATCTTCGGCAGGTTTCGAGGCGGTGAGGTCGTCGTCTGCCGCGTCCGCTTCGTCTTCTTCATCTTCGGAGGATTCGTCGCGGACCTCATGGACAACCTCGTCTTCATCGTCGTCCTCGTCAAAGGCAACGGCCACACCCTGACGCTCGTCGATCTCGGCATCTTCGCCGTTCGCGTCACCCATGTCGACGTCTTCATCATCGTCCTGGGCATCGTAATCGGTAATCTTCTTTCCGAGATTGATCAACTCGTTGAATTGCTTTGGGTCCAACGTCGCACCGAGAATATCGTCAATCTCCTTCTTCTTGTCCAAGTCCTTCAGGTCATCGTCCTTCAAGTATTCGAGCACGGCATCCGCGGCGCTTCGAACAACCTCGTGAGGGACGTCGCCCAAGTTTGTGGCAACGAGTGTGAGAATGAGATTGAAGGTCGCGCGCGTGGCAGGTGTTCGCGGCCGATACGTGATGCCCTCGATCATAGCATCGTTTGCGCCGAGGACTCCTGCTGCTCGTTGTTGTGAGGCTTCCGCTTTTCGTCTCTTTTGTTCCCGAAGCAGAACATCTTCGCCTTCTTGCAGCGAGCCCCTCTCTATGTTGCGTAGACCAGATTGCTTCTTCTGCTTCGGTGCCTCGTCGCGTCCGACTCTAGCGCCCATGTCTTTGATGCTCAGTCTTCCGGCAAGAGACTCGGGGTCGCCCGTGGCCTCGTCGGTTCGTCGAGTGACAAACCGACGGTCCGCCTGGAGAACCAGGTTGGACATGGCCGAGTACTTGTACTGCGAGACATCGCGGTGAGGGTCCGACATGTCTGATGTGCGTTGTGGTTGTTTAACGTCTTTGCGAAGGAAAACGCCGAGCACGCTCGACGACAGCTCGTGGGAGCTTGTTACACCATACGTGTGTCGACCAAGTCACACCTTTATGGATGTACGCGCGCGTCCAGAGAAGTCGAGTTGCCCGAGTGGCAGTGGTGCCGCGTTCTTCTAAGCTCGATGTGGTGATGTGTGTTTTTTTTTTTTTTTTGCCACCGCGATGGTGTCTGTCTGAAGCGTCAAACGGTCAATGGGCCAAGTCAAAGTCAACGGGGTTGTTTGATAAATTTCGATCAACTCAGCTTTCCTGGCTGCCACACTAGTCCCAAAGGGGGCTTTGATATGGAAGGGCCCCACTTTCACCGACAACTCAAAACGACCCCTTCTCCCATGTCATTCGACGTGGCTCGGGCTGACGACGGAAACTCCCCTAGATCCCGGCAATTCCATCAACGTCTTGTTGTATGTACATTTCTACGAAATGATGACTTTGCGATCATGACGTCGCCCGCAGAACAGATCATCGAAAGACTACAGACGAAATTCGATCCCTTTGTCAAGCCTCGCGAACAGATCAACTACATCAGACGCGTTTTGGCCCTGGAGCTAGGCTCCTACATCGGCCAAGGACCAATACAGCAGCCCCTGTCTCTCAACCAAGGGCCCATCCAAAGAGACCCAGGACCAGAATTAAAGGGCCTCCACAGAGAATATGTCGAGGCATTGCGAGCCAATATCGCAGCTCGTCAAAGATTTGAGGAGATTGCATATGGACAGGAAGCCTCTTCCAGCCCTGACCCGAAACCCGAAGGCAACTCGTCCGTCTTAGAGGACCACCTTGCCGTCTCGAGGTTGCGCAAGAAGCGCGACAGCCTTGTCACAGTACAGAGCTATCTGGAGCGTCTTGCAGAACTGCCAGCTCCACCTCGTGAGGCCCGAGATGTAGAGCAGATGCTCAGCGACGGAAACCCTCAACCAGCCGTGCCAGCCGAGGTCCTGAATAGCTTCGTCGTGGAGCAGCAGACGTCCGCAGGGGTCGACATACAGAGCCGCATATCGCAGCTCGAAAAGACGGTCTTCAGAGCAAAACTCCTCTTGAAACGGGAAGAGAATCTACTGGACGATGCAAGGGCACGATGCAAGATCAAGCCGGAGCTCGTGAGTAATGGGGCGAAAATGGAGGCTCTGAACAGCACCCGCAACGAGCTGATCAACTGGATCGAGACAGAGCTGAGCAAAGCGTCTGCTGAAGAGAAGACAGTGGCGGGGACAGCTCGACAGCAGAACCAGACCGATGCTGCAGTGGCGGCACCCGATCAGGCTGGAATTTCGGGTCAGGTGCGCCAAGTTCAGGACAAATACAAGGCCTATGTTGCTGCACGAAAGCAATTGCTCGCCCTCACCTCGAGCGCGCCGCGGCCCTCGATGGCTCTTCCCAGAGAGGAGGTCAACGACAAAGCCATCGTGGGAATTGCCGAAACGCGCGGATCCACCACTTCCATCGACCACCTCCTGATCCCGCACATCGAAACACTTATATCGCAGTCCAGACGGCAGAAGGGCCTCATCACGCACAAATCGCACTTTTCCGCAACCTTGGACAATCAGAGAAGGGACTCGTGCCAGCTCATAGGTCGTCTGGCCGAGGAGAGCCAATTGCTGGCGGCTTACCCAATGAAGGACTCTGCGCGCAGACAGTCGGGAGTACCGGAGATCATCACAGCCAAGCATGCGGACCGTCCCGATCTGGCCAGTCGCATCAGGCCGTGGTTATTTGCTGCAGATGCGGCCAAAATCGGCACGCTGGATGCAGTGGCCGAGAACGTCGAGGTCGGTCAGATAGCATTGGAGAACTCCATGAAGTCCCTTTACCAGATAAAAACACTATTGGGCGTACAAGACGAACTGGAAGAAGATGACGACACGGCACCGGATACCACGGAAGGCGACATGTGGCTCGATGATGGGCTGGGCAAAGGAAATGACGCCAGAAAATCGCACAAAAAGACCCTAAAGGCCAAGTCCACTGTTTCTCAGGAAAAGATCGACCCGTGGGCTAGACTCCATGGAAATCTTGGTCTCATCGGTCACGACGATGTGCCCTGATAGGTTCTCTCCCCCAATCTCTTGGGCATATTGAAATCCAAGAAGAAAAGAGAGAAAAGAAAGAAAAAAGACATTGATGTTCTGACATCCTGTATTCATGACTGAGACGCCAGGCCAGCCCATGTACATTGCATATATGTAATAATACCCGAACTCCGATTACTTGTCAAAATATCACTCGAGATTGTACTGTACAAGACTATGATTTCACCCCCAAGACGGCGGATATCCTCATGGATAGATCCAAGATAGACAAGTGCTCATCCGCTCCGTCAACTAACCTCTTGTCAATTTCGGAGAAAATCAGGACAATCTTGTTTTTGTGTAGATCGGATATCGTCTCGTCAGTGGTCAGATATTGGTAAAGCTATTGGAGGAGGACATTAGTATTTGGTAAATTCGGATTTGGCAGTGCAGTTTTAAAACAGAGAGTGCATGCGAGGGCGGGAGAGGAGCGAGGGGGGGGATCACCTGAGAAACTACTTGGGTGGCACTCCATCCGTCCGCTACCATGTCCTCCACGACTTTGGACACTGATTGATAGGTCTGTCCTGCACCACGAGGGCGCAGGGAATCTGCTAGCTGAGAAAGTGTTTGGTCCGGAATGACTCCAGCAATATCTTCGACAATTTTGACTGTCACCGGCTTGCTGTCAACATCCATATCTTGGTCGCCATCGCCGTCCTTTGTTGGCGCGCAGGCGCCGACTAATCGCGCAGCGCTCTGCAGGAACGTGATTGCTTTACGCAAATCGCCTTCGCTACAGCGTATGAGTGCATCGAGAGCGCCATATTCCAATGAGACACCCTCTGTGGTCGCGATCATTTCCAGCCTCTTCTTGGCGTTGCCCTGATCGAGGCTTTTGAAACGGAACTTGCTGCAACGACTGGCCAGCGGGTCGATGATGCGGGTGACATAATTGCAGATCAAGCAGAAGCGGGTGATCTTGCTGTATGTTTCCATCGTTCGCCGAAGTGCGCTCTGGGCATCCTGAGTCATCGAGTCGGCTTCGTCAAGAATGATGATCTTGAATGGGGGACAGGGATACTTGAGCTTGTAGCCAGCAGTGGGATTTGTCAACTGCATGCGCGCAAAATTTTTGACCTTTTCTCTCACGATGGAGATGCCGCGCTCATCGGAGGCATTCAGTTCGAGAACTCGAGACTTCATCATTTCGGGGCCGAACAGCTCCTTGGCCAGAGCGAGCACAGTGGAAGTCTTGCCGGTTCCTGGAGGTCCATAGAAGAGCATATGGGGAAGCTGTGGTTCACTTGTCAGTATTGTTCTCAAAACGAACCGAGGTTTTTCAGGTGCCTTGACGAGTGCGAGCGCGATGGGGGTTGTACATTGGAAGCCTGCAGGGTGCGTTGCAGAACCGTGACGGTGTGATCCTGAGCCGCAACATCGTCGAGGCTCTTGGGCCGGCTGGAAGCAGAAAAATTGTGTTGTTAGCAACACAGCTCTCGGTTGCAAGCATGCATTGAACATCAAGGCTAGGCTCACTATTTTTCTACCCATGGTTGGTTTCTGACTTGGGTGGACTTTTGGCTTTTCTGGTCTGAATATGCATTGGACGCAGCAGCAGCAGCAGCAGCCTTACGGGCCTTGAGGTCGAAAAAACTGGCCATGCTGCGAACCGCTACCGTGCAACGACGGCCGCTCGCTGGCAATAGATGATGATGTCTAGGTGGAGCAGGATGGGAGAGGCTCAGGCCAGCGTCGAAGTTGAGAAGATGGATGATTGAATGCGTGAACGCTTGAATGCTTGTCGCTCAACCGCACGCTCGTGCTAGCATCATTGATCATATCGATTAACGCGTCTGGGTGAACCCAGCGACGTGTATATGTGGACGCTGGACGCGTGACCCCCACGCGCTGTCGAGTTGCCACCGCCGTGCCACCTGCCCAGGTGGGAAAGTCGGTTTAGGAAGTCCAGCGGCGCCGGCAGTCACTGGCAACTCGCAACTGGTAATGGCTAGCATACTAGGTAGCTATTACCGGGCGGAACGTCTATATTGAATGATTGTACCGGGGAACACTGAATTGAGGCACCTACCTGCTTGGTTCGGTCTAGTATTTGAATATTGACTACATGTTACTTCGATCATCCAACGAGTCATGCTTCCTCGTCCCAGTCGCCTGCCCGTCATTGCCAAGCCACTGACAGTGACTCGGCAGTGACTGCCACTGCCCATCAGCCGTCAATGGCCAATGGCCCCTCCTTGTCAACTTGCAAACACGCACCGAGCCTAGTCCGAGGCAGAGGCAGGTGCAAAATCGGAAGGCACTACGCACCAACGAAGCACCAGCCGTGAATCTCGGAGAGCAAGTACGTACCGTCGGGTACCTCTGGTCGGTCATAGGTAATGGTCACAATGCACACAAGAGCATGAACCACTCAACATCACTCGCAACATCACTTCACATCACTTTTACTTTTACTTTTCACTTTGTTCAACTTGACTGTTCTGGCTCAACTTGCTCTTAGCGCTCACTTGGCCTTTCTTCTCCCTGCTTTAACGCTTAAAACCCTGCTGCTCAAATCCCCAGTTCTGCACGCATCCTGGGTTTCACTCGCTTTTTCTTGCATCGGCCAACTTCTGCGATATACTCTTTCCGCATTCTGTCTTTTGCCTTCTGCCTCCCGCAGTAGGTCCGGCCCATCATGGATCAGTCCATTATCCGCATCTCCAAAGTTGGTACCCCAAGAGTGCCCCGCATCGCATCGCTCAAAGGGTCCGGGTCCATTGCCATCGCGGGTTTCTTTGATGCTTTCATGCCTTCTCACCATGAGGCTGACCAAGGTGCTTTCATGACAGGAGCTTAGTGACATTCAAAGGGGCTCTGACTTTGGTTCGTGGCACTTGCCTAGTCCCCACCGTGCCCTACACGCTTTCGTACATTCGCTAACACGGCCCGTTGATAGCCATTGCCGTTGCTTGTCGCGATATCGATGTCCGCAATGTGAGGGCAATAATCATGGGTCCCCACGAGACCCCTTACGAATTCGGGTTTTTCGAGGTACGCCTCCTTGAAACAGATGCATCTGGAACACCTCAGTGCTTATGATGAATACGGCGTAACTCTTCTGATCCATTTATAGTTTGCCATTCGTTTCACCAAAGGTACTGCCGGACTGTGCATTCCTCTGCGGCCTGCGCCTATTCCACTCATCGCTCACGCGCTCCTAGATTATCCATCCAAGTCACCCAATGTACAGAGCGTTACCACAAATGGCGGGCGATGTCGGTTCAACCCCAACATATACGCCAACGGCAAAGTCTGCTTGTAAGTTATTCCAAAGGATTAGCATGTCGCTGGAATGGTTCTTGGACTAACAGGACAGATCAATATTGGGGTAAGATGGTTCTTTTTTTGCTTAGTGTTTTTTTTTTTCAATTGTTCTTTTCTTTTCTTTTTCCTGTTGTTCCTGGTTTTTACTTTTCTGCTTTTCCACCCTGACGGGACTTCAATCAATATTGATTAATTTACTTGCTGAGCAGAACCTGGCGTGGAGAACGCGGAGAGGAATGGTCATCGGCTCAAGGCCTTGAGTCCATTCTTTTGTCTATACAAAGTCTCATGTCAGCCAACCCGTATGAGAATGAACCCGGGTTCGAAGACGCGCATGAAGAGTCGGACAAGATTGCACAGAAACACTACGTCCAAAAGGTTCGGGTCTTTAGCCTTCTTCTGGCTGTTTCCTCATGTTTCTCTTTTCCCCGCTCGTCATGTCCTAATATTGCATAGATTCGCCACGAAAGCCTAAGAATAAGCGTTATTCAGCGATTGGAGGGTTATCTTGGATTAACGCCAGCTAATAAGTTTTCTGCGCCGGCGCCAAAGAGATTTGAGCAATGCGACGATGAAGATGCTACCGTCGCCTTCGAGCCGTTTAAAGATTTGTGTAAACGTCGCTTTCTTTGGTATTACCAGTCGTACTTGGCCGCGATAGAGACGGGAAAGTCAGAGGTTGGGGAGTTGCAACCATTTGTCCGGATGCCCTTTGAATCACCCGGTAGTAATTCCATGGACGGGAAATTTAACTATCCAGATCTCGAGCGTCGACTGCGCAATATCAAAGCCATCCTTGACGCAGAACCAGATGTCTGGGCCAAAGAAGGCCTTGAGGCTGTCGCCAGGGAATCCACCATGGCTGTCAACTTGCAGCATCAGTACGAACAGGTCGTTTCTCACTTCAAGCAGTGTGATATACCCCATGACGTAACGTTGGAAGACGGCAATCCCTTTGTTTGGATCATCACCTATTTTGGGCGTCCCATGACCAATCTCGACGGCGGCCTGTTCCGCATCAGGATGAATTTTAGCATCCGCTTCCCCGACGAACAACCTCGAGTCAGGTTTGAGACCAAGATCTTTCATCATCACGTTGCCTCCGATGGTACAGCCTGTTACGTCCCGAGCTCTCTGAAACGGGAAGATGTCAAGTCCCACATCGAAGCTATTATTTCCGCCTTGGAAGACGATGAGCCAGCGTATGATCCCAGAAAAATCATTAACCCCGAGGCCACCAAGTTGTTTTGGGGAAATGGAAAGGATGACAAGAAGCAGTATAATCGGCGACTTCGGCGCTCCGTACAGCAGAGCATAGAGTGAGTACCCTGCCTTGATTCCCACTTTCGTCTTTGTATGAGTGGTTCTAATCTTTTTACCCATCAGGGATTTTCCCGAGTGATTGAACGAGGGATGTGGGAATAGAAGAAAGAGGGCGAGATGAGCCCACAACGCGCATGCCATGACACATATACATGATGACACTACACCAGTCATACGATTTGAAACAGCACGAGATGAAGTCAAATTCACATTGGACTTATAGGTCCATTTAGGAACAGAAACATGTCTTTTTTTGGTCGACAAAGAGGACTGTCTGTCGACACTCGGGATTATCATGGAAGCTTCGCTATGCGTAAACCCATCTTTTCAAAAAATGTGCATTCTGGGTTTTCCCATTTTAGAATATATTAGATTCCCTGCATGAGCATTCAGGGCGCTGAATTTTAGCACAAACTTCTGCACCACGTCTCTCTCTTTTTTTCCCCCCACATGTCCGGCCCCTGACACAAAAGTGTAGACTCCAATGTCCAATACCCGATATCGGAGCCAGCGTCCATGACTATGTATGCACGGGATGTATGGAATTCGCATTCGCCTTCGTGACATATTCCAACTCTATCTCATATTTTCGTAGTCCTGTTGGAGACGCGTACCCTCTACAACTATCCTTCCCTGAGCATCATTCACTGCTCTTGGGCTTCCGGTCAATTGCATCCCGGCATGGATCATATGGTGCCGCCACGCCGCTGTATGTCTCCTGCGCTCCCTCATCGCTCATGTCGTAGAAACCACCGGGCCCAAAGACAGCTGGGGCTCCTTGCGACGGACGGCTGACTTGCTCGGCGTGGAGTTTATCAAGGGATTCGCCAACGACGGCATATTGAGCCCAGTTGATCGGAGGACAACGAACCATGTTCTGGGGCTTTGGCAAAGCCGACCAAGCTCTTGGCTTGTTCGTCTGCCGCCGAACCGATGTCTGGTTGTCATTATCCTCACTGCTTCGGTCGCTGTCGTCGGATCCAAAGACGAAGTCCTCTCTGGGCTTCACGTTCCCGGCGGCCAGATCCTTCATAAAAGCCTCGGGATCGGCCAGGGCCTCGGCCCTGATCTGGCTCAGCCTCTGAATATCTCGAGTGGCCTGGCCTTTCTGGACCAGGAGTATCGAGATGGCGGACTTGAGGGCGATGACGTCCGGATTTGACTCAAAGTCTATGGGTTCGGGAGGCGGGGGCAGGATGCCAATCTGCTGCGAGGGCTGTGATGAGTGTGTCAAGAAGGGCTGACACGGCCGAAATAAAGTGCTTGCTACCATGTCGTCGGATGGCAGCGTCGTCGGGGCCAGAGGTGGTGTGATGGGGGACATGGGCGGCGGGGGGATAGGAGAGGTTGACCGTGCCGGCGACCGCGACCGCGACCGACTCAAGGTTGTGGATTCCGGCAAGACAGGCATGGCGGGAATTGTGGAAAATAAACGCGCAAGTTGTGTGGGGAGGAAGAGAAGGGGGGTGGAGGGCATAAACGTGCAAGTCGTGTTGGGGAGGAAGAGAAGGGGGGTGGAGGGCGCCGTCGGTGGGATGCTCTCTTTTAAGCTAAGCTTCGGCCTTGTGGAGAGGGTGCCCCTTTTTGTTGCAGTAAAAAATGGATGTGCACGTCACACTAGTGATTAGTAATGTACGTTAGACCCCCTTATATTGTGTGTAACACACCCCCTGGTTATCAGGGGATTCGAACTGTGGGCTTCGAAGTGGAAGTTCCAGGTCCTGTAGACCTTCCGGGCTCATAACTGACGCGCAGTGGCGCTTAGATTATGGGCTTATTTGATGGTTATATCTAACTGCGTGTAAAATGCATACAAAAGAAAATGTCCGTGAAATGGTGCGCACAGCCGCAGCCCTCGCGTAGCGCGGGATTACTATAATCCGCGCATTGTCTGTGATCCACCTACGCGTTCCGGGCAACACTTTTGACGTAGCAGCAACTTATCGAAATACAAGTTGAGGGTCCGATGCGCAATATGCGCCTCGCGTTTTGTGGCTCCGGCGCCGACGGCGGTCATGCAATCACTTGAAGTACAGGCGATGAGGTTTTGAGGTTCATGCAGCGCGGTCTGTCTGCTCTTTGTGCGTTGCTGCTGGCTAAGGCACGGCGTTCATGTAGTGTGTACGGGCATGCATGTACCATGTGCGAAGAGGCACATGCATATGTATGTGGCGACTTCCGGACCACCGTTCTGGGTTCGTCAAGCGCTACCCTGGTGGCGTACGGGATGTATGTCTGACGACTGGGCGCCTATTTCAGTGCAAGTTTATCGACAGACAGCTTTTTTTTTTTTTTTTTTTTTTTTTTTTTTTGGTTGTGGGAGGGTTGGGCGATTTTGACGTGTATGTGATTGATGCAAATTGTCGAGAGACACAAGAAGTCGTGGCTGGCGGGGAATCAATGATTCTGGTAGTGGGATCAGTGGGATAAGTGGGGCTGCGGACGTGAACCGGACTCGTGGGGAAGGAACGAACGAGTGATGGGTGCTTGTTCATCGCGACTGCGTGGCGTCGGTCATCGGACTGGAGAGTCCACGTTCTGGTGGCAGCGCTTAGCGGCAAAATAAAAGAAAGAAAGAAAGAGAAAAAAAAAAGAAAAGAAACACGGCACTGGAGACATCGGGATCGGGGGTTGGGAACGAAACGTAACAAGTAGAAAGTACGGGTAGAGACGGGACATCGAAAACCAAGGCGGTATGTACATCAGGCATAACGTCGTGTGGGCGCTGTGGGATGGGATCGGTTTAGTTTAGACTTGGAGGCTCCACAGACGGCGGGCCAGATTCACGCTGCCTATCGGGGAAGTTCCTGGGCATGATATAACCAGGAGATACTGCGCAAGTCCGCACCAGACATGGAATGGGCATGGGGGGAAAATGTGATGATGCAGTGCACACGCGGGGTTCTTGGCAGTCCATGGCTGGTGCAGCCCTTTGCGAACCACTAGCTCGCCGATCAAAGGGCCGTCGATTGGCCAGCTTCGCGTCGACCAGTGGTTGCAGAGCTCTCTGTCTCTCTCTCTATGACGTAGAGTTTCCCTCATCCGGAAAGTCGACTGCCTGTAGTTTGGCAACCGGGAGCAGGTTTGTCGAATCCCGAGTATTTCTTGCACCACACCCTCGATTCCCGGGGTTTCTCAAGTGCCGTCTTTGGTCTCTTCCTCTTCTGCCTGCTCTAGTTTCTTTTTCTAGTTTATTTTTTTTTTCTTTTTTTCTTTTTCTGTGGCATGGCAGAGCGAGGGCCATCAGTGCAACAGTCACAGCGTAGACGACAGTCACGAGAACGATGCCTTTGTTTAGCAAGAAGAGCGACGACCATGGTCAGAATGGCCACGACCAGCACCCGCGAAGCCCGGTTCAAGGAGTCGAACAGGCACCGCCTCCCGATGAGCACACGCGCCTGCTCCCGAACCGAGTTGACTCTCCCCGAGACTCGGGTCGGGTGTTGCTCACGCCCGACGACCCTGCTGTAACGCCGTTTAATCTGTGGAGTATTCGGATACTTCGCTGGTTGACGCTCTTGTTCGCCGTTGTCACCTTTGCTTGGTGGATCATCCTCCTCGTGTCGACATTTGCGACACCTCCGGGCTTTCACACGAGGGGAGGCGGCTTTCTCGCCTTTGGCTTGACCACGCTGACTTTTTCCAATATGGTGGTTGGGCTCATTTTCTTTGGCGTGCCAGCCAAGGCCGTCCGTATACTGTCTTTCGTAATGGCCGTACGTATTCGTCATCTTTTGCATCCAAACCGCCTGGTGTGCCAAGGGCTCCCTTTTTTTTTAAATCCCCTTTTACTCTTTTTTTTTTTTTTTTTTTTTTTTTTTTTTTTTTTTTGGTTTTCGGGCGGTTGCTGTCGCAATTGCTATTGCTAACTTGACCGTTGTAGTTTCTTCTCCTGCTTGACATGATCATCCTCCTCGCGGTCCAGCAAACGAGATATGAAGAAGGCTGGGTCGGCATCGTCAGCGTGGTTTGGGCTCTGCTGATGAGTCTGTGGACGCTGCTCACAGATCGGATGGTCAAATGGGGCAAGGAAGAGGAGGAAGAAAGATTGACGGGCCGTGCCGAGACGAGACGAACTCTTGGCGAATGGTCTGCAGTCATGGTGTCGACGATTGCCTATGCCGTCATGATTGTCGCCATTGTTCTGATCACGCTGACCATCATTCTTCGGGCATTAGACGCCGGATACGCTGCGCCCGGGAAAATGTACGAGGTCGACGGAGGCAAGTATCGCATCCACTTGTACTGCAACGGAAATCGAACCAATACCCTGGGACAAGAATTGCCGACGGTACTTTTCGAGGGCGGCGAGCGGCCTGTCGAACAAGGGCTGTGGAGTTTTGCAGACAATGCCATCAAGAATGGCTCCATCTCACGGTACTGCTTTGCCGATCGGCCCGGCATGGCCTGGTCCGACACGGCACCGTCTCCCCTCTCGGCTGGGTTCGCCGTCGATGTACTGAGCGAAGCACTCGTCAAGGCCGGCGAGACTGGGCCGTGGGTTGTTGCCAGCGCGGGTATTGGTTCTCTCTACTCGAGAGTGTTTTCGTCCCGGCATGGAGGAGACATCAAGGGTCTGCTACTCATTGATGCCCTCCATGAGGACCTCCTGCATCCGTGGGCATCGGCCGGACGAGGGTTTTTCCTCTGGCTACGTGGCGTAATATCTCCTCTGGGTCTCGACCGCCTGCCCGGGGCCATCTTCAGAGGCCGAAGCTCACGAGACCGCGTCTACGGTCGGGCGTGGTACCAAAGCGGCAAGTCCATCTTTGCTCAGCTTCAAGAGAGCCTAGTTCTCGAGTCGTTTACGAAGCGCGACGTGCAAAGTAGCCGTCAAATCCAGGACAAGGACACGCCATTGGTGATAGTCAGCTCTGGGGAGCAGATTAAGCGTAGCAAGCAGTGGGAGGAGAAACAGAGGGATTTGACGACCTTGACCGACAACTTGAAGAAGTGGGACATTGTCAATGGGGCGCCGCACGCGGTGTGGGAGACGTTGGAGGGAAGAGACCAAATTGAGCGCAGGCTGAAGGATCTCGTGCATGGAGAGTGAAGAGTTTGGACAAGCGGGGAGACGAGAGAGGGACCTATTATTGCCTCAGACTCTCATCATGGTGGTTTCTTTTGTCTTTTTCTTTTTCTTTTTCTTTTTTTTCTGTTTTCAAGACAATGTATGGAACTTTGGCTTGTGTGTATTGTGTTTTGCGATGGATTTAGATTGACAGATGAGATGCGTGTCGGATAATGAGAGCCATAGCGATGAGAATGACAAGCACATCACCATTAAAATGACTCGTCCACAATTGTTATACAAAACGCACCTCTCATCCGTCGCCTCGACTGGGTTTAAAAAAAGAATGGGGGAAAAAAAAAAAAAAAAAAAAAAAAAAGGAGAATGGCTGTACCCTGCTAGACGCGACGATGGGGCCCAGACTCAGACGCGACAAGTCGCACTCCCAACCAGCACAAGCCAATCATTTGGCGCAGCCAGGAACCAGACCCTGTGACGGGGCGCGCACTGCGGAGGATTGTCATTCAACCTTCAATCCACCTGACTTGGAAGGATTCAATCGATTTGGCGGCCAGGCGGCAAGGGCGGGTCTCGCTGGCGGCAAATCGACGGAGGGGGCGGGGAGAGAAGGGGGAATGAAATGGTGATGGTCATTGATTTTATTTCGAGCTGCTTGGCCAGTGGGGGGGTTGGTACGTACAATCTGTGCCTGCCTGCCCAGGTAAAGTGCAGGTGCTCAATGGAATGCGGAATGCGTCTTTGTTGCTCGAGGGACGAAACTGAGGAGGTTGATTGGTCGGTTGGCCTTTGTTGTGTAGGTACCTAGTAGGTACTCAACCCACCAGACAGCAAGCACAAAGAACACATGGGCGTTTTGTTTCGGTCGGCCTTGTCTGCAGGTCATGTAGCTGTTGGGACTGTCTTCGCCCTTGCATGCGTGAATAGGCCGTTTGTTGTGCTGGTCCATAAATAAACGAGTGGGCAGGGACATTGCACGTCGGGGTTGGTGCTTGTCGCTGCGACCTGGGACAAGTTGGATGGTGGGCATCTGGGTTTGTCTCTTTGTATTTTCATTTGTTTACTTGGTTTTTATCTATTTTCATCTGGTTATTTATTTATTGAATTTCTTTTGTTCTATTTTTAGTTCGTTATCAATATAATATATTGTATCATCTTTGCTGTCGGTCATGGGCTTGAGAAGACGTGGGGCCTGGTGGGATGGCAGGACTGAGGAAACCCTCTACTAGGTAGGTACCTACGTACTAGGTATCTAGGGGGGGGGGGTCTGGGGCCAAAAAAACGTCTGGTGCAGCTTCTTGTTGGCTTCAGAGGGGCGGAATGGTTTGCTGCTGCAGCTAAGTACTTAGCTCCGCTTCCATCAAGTAGGGGTAGCTAAGTACTTGTTATTGACTTTGCCCAGAATGACGACTCGAGGCCGTGACTACGAAGTACCTAGGTACTTGGTACGCTTGGATGGGAGGTTGGCATGTACATGGGCATTTTCCATCAAGACGTGGCGGCTGGGCACCAGATTTTGTTGCTATTGTTGGCTCTGCTGGTGCGGGTGGTGGCACGAGGAATCCGGCTAGGCAGGAGCCACCAGCCAGGACTCCAAGAGGACTGACTACCCGTGTGCGACTGTTGCTGCCACTTGCTGCTATTTACTGCCAGTTGCTGCCAGTGCCGCCAGTTGCGACTGCCCGCAAGTGAGCCATTTGTTTGATTTGATTAGATGCATGTGCCTGGCCGGTCCAATCCTCCAATCCCAGCTTGCCCCCCCCCCCCCCCTTGGCGCTGTCCAGTGGTCCGGTGGAGCGCTTCAGTGGACCAGACAGCTGGAGGGCCCTCTTGGCTCATTGAGCCGCCCCCTCCAACCCCGAGCACTTTGAAGAGCAGCAGCAGCCAGCCCAGCAGGAGCCGGCGCCCAGGTCCATCAATAATGGTGGTGCCTGTGCCTGTGCCGTGCCTGTGCCATGCCTATGCCCAGTGACCACCACGGCTCTTGTTTGTGGGCGTGCTTTCCATGTTTTTTTTTTTTTTTGCCCGTCAACCACGGTCCATGCTCCATGCCTCCTCGTCCTCGTCCTCGGACTGGACATCCCTCGCCCAGCCAACACCATTGCATTTGATTGCACCAACCAACTTCAGCACCACCAACAGCCATCAGCCATCAGCCATCACTATACCACCCAGCCGCTCTCATCGCTACCATTACTACCATCTACAATCTACCATCCATCTACAATCTCACGACCATCACGACCACCGTCTCTTCTGCCGCTTCTCCCACTTCTGCCACAGTAGCCTCGATCCTCATCATCATCCTTGCCACCGCGCCGTCTCTCGTCCTCCGCCGCCGTCCCTTCCTCCTCGTCCTCCTCCTCCTCCTCCTCCCCGATCCCCCATTTTTGCGTTATTCTGCATGCTTAACACAGCTCCGTGGACGGTCCTGGGCCTGGCAAACGCCCGCTTCACCAGCCGTCGCAGCTCGATATCGCTACATTATTGATCTTTTATCCAGGTGCAGCCCGCCAAGGAAGCCTGTTCCGTCTCCCCCTCTCTTCCACAAACAAACAGGCCAAAAAAAAAAAAAAAAAAAAAAAAAAAAAACCCCCCACCCC
>SRPU01000230.1:0-26117 GCA_018360185.1 Claviceps lovelessii
TTTTTTCCTTTTTCTGAATTTGAACTTGAATTCGAAATCGAAATCTCGCGGTCCGTGCGCAGGCCTGCATCCATCTTCGCCCCTTGACAGCAAAAACCCCAAAAAATTCGACACCTGGCGTTTGTTCTTTCTTCATGGCGCTATGCATTTATCAAAGCTCACAGGTTATGTCTCATGTTCTCTGGTGGTTCCATGCTGGCAGATGGTGCATCTTTGCGTATGTACATTGTATGCATCCTGCATTATCCTGTTATCTCGAGGCCGTAGCGGCCAATTCTAAGCGAGACATGCTGATTGGCCCGACACACTCTGCGGCAGAGAAATTCAGGAAAGAACGTCCCGTTGATTGGAAGCGTGATTGCCTGTTGGAGGCCATCAATTCCAAATCCTCCGGACACGTGATTCGCCATGACTCGCCATTTCGCCATTTCGCCATGTCACCATGTCGCGTTGCAAACCACGTCTTGGGCAATAACCCTCCCTTTCACCCCGACATGAGACTTGCATCTTTGATTCTTGTTTGACAATGAGATCTCAGCACTCCTTTCGACTGGGAACCAAGGCCAAAGTAGAGAAGGCTCAACGAGATAACGTCGTACGCACTGTCCCGGAACTAGAGTCATGGCATCACGAAACCTGTACGAGCCACTTCATGCGCTTGACGACCCGGGATATCGACGCTGAACATCCCGTTTGGGCTTCACAGGGCTGAGGGGAGTATGCGACCTAGTCACAAAAGAACTATATTGATCCAGCCTATCTAGATTCTACATACTTTCACCACATTCTTCATGCCGTCGACTTTGGTTTCCGAACTGCGTCTTCGTCCACTTCCTTTCCGTGATTATGTTTCCAAACCCACTCATTGAACTTCCACCAAAAATCTGAGCTCGACTTGTCTCCACCGGCGGCAAAATGAGTCAAGGTTTCCGAATCGTCGTCTTTATTATGACGACCTTTGCCCTTCCTGTGACCTTTATGTTTGTGTCCCTTCTTGTGAGTAGGAGTAGGAGTAGGAGGAGTCGAAGTAGGACTGGGGCTCGGATCCGGGATCAAATCAGGGTTCGGCCCAGAGCCCGGCGTCGCCTCAGGATCAGGAGAATCGGTTACAGGATCCAAGCGAGCAATCGCACTCGGAAGAGAGGCTACGGCGGTGGAATCTCCTCCTGATACGCGTCCTGACCCGGAGCCGCCCGCGAGGGCATTGGTGATGCAATTCAGGACCTCTTGTCCAGAATTTGGCTTGCTTGAGGCACAAGTCTTGACTCCGTCGTTTGCAAACGGTCCCAAGTCAGTGACACACTGCGGCAATTTCATGGCCAGGCTGAGCAAAGACATGTCGCCGAGCGCCTCGCACGACGAGGGCAGCCTCGTCAGGCATGCTTTGGATAGCGTTCTCGTCAGGCAAGAAACAATGTCAAGTCCCTGGGATCCAGACACTATCTCCACCGGGTTCAAACACTGCGCAATCGCGTCGACACCATAACTGCCCAAGACAAGCTGGCAAGCGCTGACGAGCGGTTTCAGAGAAAGTCCATTGCTATTCTGAAGGATAGCGCAAGCCGATGGAAGCTGCTGAGATAGGCAAGTCAATGTCGTCGGCGTGGAAGACACTGTCGGCTGGGGAAAGGCAACGGGACAAATTCGGGCTGGATCGATAAGGCCGGTTGTCTCCCACAGACAACTGATGATGTCGTCGCCCTGGGTTTTGCCGCTGATCAAGCAGTCGAGGGATTTGCCAACGGCAAATGGGCCCAGCTGTTGCCCGCACAAAGGAACCTTGGAAGCCAGCACCGAGCCACTCTCGCCCGCGAGTTCAGTGCAAATGGTTGGCAGTGAAGGCAGGCATGCACTGGTGATGGTGCGCTTAAGGCACTGGACTGTGTCGCTTCCTTTGGAGAACGTGGAGATGCTGTACAGCGAGATACAATCTGCAATGTCCCCAACCGCGAAGGGTCCCAGAGCTGACTTACACGCGGAAATCTGGAAAGCGAGGGCCATCCCGTTGTAACTTCCGAGATCCGCGCAAGGCTGAGGAAGGTCGGTAGCGCAGACCTGCCCCTTGGGCGCCGAGACGCACGTTGGAGAGGTCTTGGTGCTGCTGGTAGAAGTGAACGACGTGGGACTTGTGCTCGTTGGTGGCGGAGACGCCGAACTTCTCATCATGGTCGAGAAAGTGGACGGTATGCTCAAGGCGCTTGCGGCAGAAACAGGACTAGAAGAAGCCCTTTGTATGCTGACCGCGGAAGCAGAGTTAGAAGCCACTGCCGGAATTGTTGTGGCGGCACTTGATACACTTAGCGTCTTACTGGCGCGGAGAGGATTTGCGAGTGATAACGAAAGTCCCAAGGAAATCCCCAGCGCTGGGCGCGAGACTGGATTAGCAGTTGGTGTCGAAGCCAGTTGTGGAATAGAAGCTGGATTCAAGCTCAAGGGGAGACTCGGCGTTGGTGAAGAAGCTGCGGGAGGGGCCACTGGAGATGCGCTTGAGACAGGAATAACAACTGAGCTAGGAGCCACTACCGGAATGTTCGTGACGACGTTTTCCAGACTGAGAGTTTGAGTGACACGGATAGGATTTGCCACAGATGCCGAAAGCGAGACTGCTACGGAAGCTCCTAGACTTGGGTTTGGAACGGGAATAACGACTTCCAAGGTAGAAGATGCTGATAATACTTTTATGAGGGTTGCCGGCTCAAGGGGAATTTTCGTGACAATAGAATCCACCACCGGGATTGTCGTGACAACGCTTCCCGCACTGAGAGTCTGAGTGACGCGGGTTGGATTTGCCACGGATGCCGAAAGCGAAACTGCCACGGATGCCCCCAGACTTGGGTTAGAGACAGGAACAACGACCTCTAAGGTAGAAACTGCTGACAATACTTTCGTAAGGGTTACCGGCTTAAGGGGAATTTTCGTGACAATAGAATCCACCACCGGGATTGTCGTGACAAGGCTTCCCACACTGGGAGTCTGAGAGACACGGATTGGATTTGCCACAGATGCCGAAAGCGAAACTGCCACGGAAGCCACCGGAGCCACGCCCGAGACAGGAACAACGACTTCCAAGGTAGAAGCCACCAGAGACACTTTATCGAGAACACTTTGCGAGCTCGCCTGGGGGATCGCAATGGTGTTTACAACAGGCACCGGGACCGTCAAGGTAGCCACCGGAAGTGTGCTCACAACAGGAATAAGAGCCACAGAAGTGGACACCAGGGGGACGGCCAGAACACTGGAACCTACCAGGGGGACGTTTGTAGGCACAGTTTGTAAGCTTGGCGGTGATATCGGGATCGTGTTTGTGACAGGCACCGCGACTGTCAAGGTAGCCACTGGAGCTGTCCCCTGAACAGTAATAACAGCCAAGGAAGTAGATACCAGCGGAACCTCTATAACGCTAGGAGCCACTGAAACAATCTTGGTGAGGCCGGACCCTAGTGCGCTTGCCTGGGGGATCGGGGCAGTATTCGTAACGGGCACCGCGACTGTCAAGGTAGCCACTGGAGGTGTGCTCAAACCAGAAATTACAGCCAAGGAAGATTCCACCAGTTTGACTGTCGTGAGAGCATCTTGTGAACCAGGAGATTGGGGTATGGGGCTAGGATTTGCGACAGACACCGAAACGGCCACGGACGCTACCGGGGCTGCGCTTGGATTAGGAACGATAGCCAGCGTCGAAACCCCAAAGGGAAGTGTTTCCAGAAAGGTTTGAGTCTTCACAATGACGGATTTTAAAATCGATACCGAAACTCCCACGGACGCTGCCGGAGTTGGGCTTGGGTTAGCAATAATAGCTGGTGTAGAAGCCACCAAGGGAAGCGTTTCCACAAACGTTTCCGTCTTAACAATAAGTGACTTAAAAACCGATACCGAAACTCCCGCGGATAGTGCCGGAGTTGGGTTTGAGATGGGAACGATAGCGATGGTGGAAGCCTCCAAGGGAACCGTTTCTATAAGAGTTTCAGTGTTGATAATAACCGATTTTAAAACTGATACCGAAACTCCTACGGACGCTGCCGGAGTTGGGCTTAAGTTGGGAATAGCCAGTGTAGACGCGTCCAAGGGAACCGGTTCCACAAACGTTTCAGTCTTAACAATGAGTGACTTAAAAACCGATACCGAGACTCCCACGGATGCTGCTGGAGTTGGGTCCGAGACAGGAACGACAGCAACGGTGGAAGCCTCCAAGGGAACCGTTTCTATAAGAGTTTCAGTCTTGACAATAATCGATTTCAAAAATGATGCCGAAACTTGTACGGAAGCCCCCACAGCTGGGCTTGAGACGGGGACAACAGCGACGGTAGAAGCTGATAGAGGAATGATGGTGGAAGCTGGAAGAGGTTGGTTGGAGCTCTCAAGTATAGTCTTTGTAATGGGAACCGGAACTGTCAAGGTCTCTGGAACTTGACTGAGTACAGACACGACAGCCAAGGTAGCCGCCGATAGGGGGACCGTGGCGGAAGCCGGCGGTATGCTAATAGTTTGTGTGATTGGCACCTCAAACGTCAAGGTTTCCACTGAAATTGTGCTCAAAACAGTAACGACAGAAAAGCCAGAGGGTGGTACGGGAATCGTTTTGACAAAAGTTTCAGTCAAGGTCTGGAGAACAATGTATCTTGAGACTGACACCGAGACTTCCACGGAAACCCCTGGAGTCACGATTGGGGCCGGAGTGGCAGTTGGCGTTGATAATAGTTGTATACTAGGAACGCCAGCTAAGCTTGTGCTTGGGATGGGATTCGCCGCCGAAACTAAGGATGATGTAGACACTGCTGCTGCTACGCTTGAGAGAAGATTCGCAATTGACGATGCAGATGCTGCGGGTGCTTGGAGACTAGGGATGCCGCTTGAACCGAGGACAGCAGCCGCGCTCGAGAGAGGATCGAGAGGTAAGGCTGAGGTCGGTATGGAACCGGCCGCGGAAGCCGAGTTGAAGTTGAGACCGGCACTTGCGCTCACAGAAAGACCTGCGCTCGAGATGGGATTGAGAGGTAGTGCCGAGGTTGGTATGGATCCGGTCGCGGAAGCCTCGTCCAAATTGAGGCCTGCACTTACGCTCACAGAAAGCCCTGCGCTTCGAGAGAGACCTGCTAAGCTGGAAGCTGGAGAAGAAATTGAAGCAGGGAGAGGACGAGTAACCGAGGGCACCGACAGCGATGGTATTGAAATGGGATTCAAGCCTGGCGCGGAAGGACTTGAAATAGAGCTCGACGCCAGGCCGGAAGCAATCGGCGCAACAGTCAAGAGAGATGGGACGGGAACTGCGTCCGTGAAGGTCAATGGAATCAAGGTTGTGAGACTAGACATGGCTGGGACAGAGCCCGATGCCTGCCCAGGAGCAAGTGGTGCAATGACAGTTAGCAGAGTTGAGACCGAAACCTTGTCCGTAACGGGCAATGGGATCAAGGTTGGAAGACTAGACGGAACTGAGGCAGAGACCGAGGCAGAGACAGATGCCTGTGCAGAAGCAAGCGGCTTGACGATGGTCAGTAGAGTCGAGACCGAACCGGTCCCAGTGACGGGTAACGGAATTATGGTTGCGAGAGTGGACAGGTCTGGGCCAGACAATGTCGGCGCTCCTAGACTGGACATTCTCGTCGCTGACAAGGCGGGCAAGTCTAAGCTAGGTGTCGCTGCTGACGGCAGCGTTGAAAAAAATGGCGAAGCTGCAACGGAGATCGACTGGCTCAGCAGTGGTTTTCCTGATGAGGTTGGCAAAGATAGACCAGGCGATACCAATATTGACGGGATTGACGGCAACGCGGTTGACGAGGCGGACGCAGGGGAGCTAATTGGTGCCAGATTTATCGAAGCCGATGCTGAAATTGATAGTGCCTGGCTCAACAACGGTTGCCCTGATGAGATGGGCAAAGCCGGAGCAGACGATGCCGATATTGATGCGATTGGCGGCAACGAGGCCGACACGGCCGACGCAGCTAAGCCACCTGGTGCTGATATTGATGGGATCGGAGGCAACGAGGTTGACAAAGCCGGTGCAGGTGAGTTAACTGGTCCTAGATTTATCGAAGCTGACGCTGAAATCGAAACTATCGGACCAGCCGATGGTATTCCTGAGATTGGCAACGCTAGACTAGATGATGGTAATATTGACGGGATTGGAGGCAACTGGCTAGATGGTGTTCCCAAAGCTAGGGCAGAGGATGGTAATACTGTCGGAATTGGCACGGAGGCTGACAAGGCCGATGCAGCTGAGACACCCGGTGATAGACTTATAGAAGCCGACGCTGCAATCGAGATCATCTGGCCAGGCGATGATGTTCCTGAGATTGGCAAAGGTAGGGCAGACGATGGTATGGACGCGATTTGCAAGGAGGTTGACAAGGCCGACGTAGCTAAGCCCCCTGGTGCTGATATTGATGGAATCGGAGGCAACGAGGCCGACAAGGCCGACGCAGCTAAGCCACCTGGTGCTACACTTATAGACGCTGACGCTGAAATTGAGATCTGGCCAGACAATGGTGGTTCTGAGACCAGAGCAGACGATGCTAATGTCAACGAAGCCAGCGAAGCCGAAGTCGGGATTATCTGGTCAGACAATGGTGTTCCTGAGATTGGCAAGACCAGAGCAGGTGATGATAAGCTCAACGATGCTGGCGATCCTAGACTGGAGAATGTCGCCCCTGATAATGGGGTCTCTGACAGAATAGAGCCTGGCAATGATGGCAAAATTGAGCTAGGTAACGCAGAAGAAGTCAAAGTCGGAAGGCCTGGGCCAGATAGTGTTGGCTTCAATGAAGATACTCCTACTGATATCGATCCCAACGGCAGAGAAGCTGACAGCTTTACGTCCAGCGAAGCCGATACAACTTGGCCAGATGATGCCAAATCTATAGAAGCTGGCAAAGCTGAGGTCGGGATTACCTGGCTAAATGATGGTGTTCCTGAGATTGGCAAAGCTAGTGCAGACGATGCCAAAGTCAACGAAGCTGGCGATCCTAGGCTGGATAGTGTTGCTGCTGGCAATGCAGTTCCCGATAGGATAGAGCCTGGTAATGACGGCAAAAGCGAGCTAGGCAACGGGGAAGATGATAAAGCTGGAAGGCCTGGCCCAGATAGTGTCGGTGTTGATAAAGATAGCCCTGACGATACCGTTCCCAACGGCAAAGATGCTGACGCCTTCACGTCTAGCGACGCTGACAAGATCTGGCCAGATAATGCCGAGCCTGTCAAGGCTGGTGAGACTGGGCCAGACAGTGTCGGCGTTGATGAAGATGCTCCTGACACGATCAGCCCCAACGGCAAAGATGCTGATGCCTTGACGTCTACCGAAGCTGACAAGATTTGCCCAGATGATGCCGAACCTGTTAAAGCTGGTAAGTTTGGGCCAGACAGTGACGGCGCTGATGACGATAATCCTGGCAATAGCGGCCCTGCCGACAAAGATGCTGACGCCTTCACGTCTACCGAAGCCGACAAGATTTGGCCAGATGATGCCGAGCTTGTTGAAGCAGGTGAGACTGGGCCAGATGATACCGACTCGGTGGAAACTGGTTTTGACGGTGTCAGTCCTGACACAACCGAGCCTAGCGAAGCCGATGGAGTCGGAAGAGACAGAGGCAGTCCTATGGAAGCAGTGTCAGATACTATAGCATTGACGCTAGGAACTGATGCTGAAAGCACCTGTTCAGACGTCGGAGACAGCGCCGATGGCGAAGCACCCGATAACAGAGTCGTGAAGCCTGATAGGGTGCCCGGTAGTTGCAGGGTAGAAGAACCAACTCCTGGTAATTGCAGACCAGACGATGCAGGGGGTGATAAGCTGGTCGCGAAGCTCAAGGCCAGACCAGATGAAGCTGGAGCAGACGAGGCGAGTGCAGATGCAACGGGTGATGGGCTGGTCGTCAAGCCTGAAAGTAGACCAGACAATGTTGGGCTAGGAGAAGCGAGTCCAGACAACAACTTTGCTCCGGACGACACTGCACCCCCCGATGTCGACGAAGCCTGCAACGTTGATGCCCTTGATGATGCAAACCCAGAGGTGACCGAATTGGCAGATGAGGGGCCAAATGAGATGGAGGCCGATAACTCCAGTCCCAGACCCGGCGTGTCTGCATGAGACGGAACAGACTCGGAGGAAGCTGGCTGGCTAGTAGTTGTGACGATCAATGAGCCTGATGAAGCTGGGTCTGATGAGCTACGACGGATGCTGGTGATGAACCCTGAAGATACTGAGGCTGGCAATGATAACCAAGAGCTCAGGAAGGATAGGGACGACGATGTTGGACCTGAGAATGCCGATGCCGATGCCGATGCCGATGCCGATGCATCGGTGCCAGTGGCCGTAGGATTGATGCTAGCCCCTGGTGGAGAGGATGCTGTGGTTTGCGTGGAAGGTGTGCCTGACGACTGCAGGGCGGGTGTTGTGGTGGCCGAGAGTTGAGAAGCCAATGTGACCGAGCTCGAGGATGCCAGGGAGGTAATCTTCAACGAGGGTACTTGCAACGCTGGCAATTTAGCAGCCGAGGTACGTGAGCTCGAGACAGCCTTGGTGGAGGAGACTACCGCCGATGACGATGCAGGTTTGGAGCTCGAGGCTTGAGCTGCTGATGCCGTTGCATTTGCAACAGACCCGGAGCTGGAGACTTGGGCCGGAGATGAAGATGCTGATGGCGAAACCGAGCCAGAAGCTTGAGCTGATAGTGCAGCACTTGAAGAAACTATTTCGGAGCTGGTGATTGGAGCTGATGATGCCGCTGCAGTCGAAACAGTTTCTAAGCTAGAAACTTGAGCTGGAGATGACGATGCTGATGGAGAAACCGAGCCAGAAGCTTGAGCTGATACTGTAGCACTTGAAACAGCTTCCGAGCTGGAAACTTGAGCTGGAGATGACGATGCTGATTCTGATGGGGAACCTAAGCTAGAAGCTTGAGCTGACAGTGCAGTACTTGAAGAAACTATTTCGGAGCTAGTGTTTGGAACTGACGATGCCGCTGCAGTCGAAACAGCTTCCGAGCTAGAAACTTGAGCTGGAGATAGTGATGCTGAGTCTGATGGGGAACCTGAGCTAGAAGCTTGAGCTGATAGTGCAGCACTTGAAGAAACTATTTCAGAGCTGGTGATTGGAACTGATGATGCCGCTGCAGTCGAAACAGCTTCTGAGCTGGAAACTTGAGCTGCAGACGATGCTGAGTCTGATGGGGAACCCGAGCTAGAAGCTTGAGCTGACAGTGCAGCACTTGAAGAAACTATTTCGGAACTGGTGTTTGGAGCTGGTGCAGCTGCAGTCGAAACAGCTTCCGAGCTCGAAACTTGAGCCAGAGACGATGACGAGGATTCTAATGCAGCAACAGAGCTAGAGGCTTGAGCTGACAATGCCGCAGTTGAAACAGCTTCGGAGCTAGAGACTTGGGCCAGAGATGATGCTGTTGATGGATCAGCAGAGCTAGAGGCTTGAGCTGATAGTGCTGCCGTTGAAGAGAAAGATTCAGAGCTGGATACTTGAGCTGTCGATTCGGAGGCGGGCGACTCCGAGCCGGAAGATGACGCTGCCTGAGAGCTTGAGGCTTGAGCTGAAGACACGGTACCTGACAAAGCTTCCACAGCCGTGGTGAGCGTCTCTGATGCTGGCGCCGATGATACGGTCCCAGATGATGCCAGGTCAGACGATACGGTGGCCGACGATATGATGAGTGACGATGAGGAGACGTCTGACGCGAGGGTCGAGCTCGAAGCTGCAACGGACAAAGCCGTGGCCGATACGGAGAGCTCGGAGCTTGCGGCCGAGGCAGAGCTTGAAGAGCCCAACGAATCCAGCTGAGTAGAAGACGCGAAACCCGATGTCACTGAGCCAGAGACTGCCCGAGTGGCACTAGATGCTTGCAGGTCAGATGTTGCTGCTCCTGATGTCTGTACGTCCGACGATGCCGTAGCGAGCGAACCACTGCTCGTCTGCGAGCTGGAAGGAATCCCCGTCGCCGATGACTCTGGAGAACCACCGCTGCTGCTTGGCAGGCTGGATTGGTTAGTTTGCGAGCTCGCTACACCGGAACTGCTGCTACTACTTGGTCTGTCGGTTTCAGAGGCAGCCGAAGTGGCACTGTTGGCCTGCAGCACGGAGCCATCACTCGTGGTGCTACTTGGTCCGAGGCTCGCACTTGGTGAGGTTTGCGAACCGGCCGTGTTGAAGCTAGCTGTACTCGTTTCCGAAACGGAAGATCCGGTTGTGAGTCCGGCATCCGAAGTGCTTGACAGAGCTCCAGTCGCTTGCGAAGTCGAGGAACCAGCAGAGTTGGGCTGTCCGAGGGCGCCGCTGGCATCCGAAGTACTGGGTAGCGATTGACTGGATTGGGCACTCGGAGAGAGGGTTGAGCTGGGTTGTGAGAGGACGCTGCCATCCGAACTGCTCGATCGAGCGCTTTCGCTAAGGGGAGTGAAAGCTGCAGAGGCAACGCCACTGGTACTGCTTGCCCCAGCGCTGTTGCTCAGAGAAGTTAATACACTGCCGCTGGAGCTGCTTGGTTGGGAACTGTCAGCTTGCGAGCTCAGAGAACCAGTAGAGCTCGGTTGTCCCAGGAGGCTGCCTTCTGAACTGGTCGACGTTGGTCCGCCAGTCAGTGAAGCAGAAGTAGCAGAGACGATGCTACTAGAGCTCGCGAAACCAGCTCCGTTTGTCTGTGAGCTTGATATCACAGTGTCCGAGGCGGTCTGTCCCAAGGCACTGCCAGTGGAACTGCTTGAGCTTGGTACTATAGTCTGCGAAGTGGAAGAAGCAGAGAGAGCGCCAGTAGAACTCCCTGAACTCTGTGAAGTAAGAGCAGCAGAGACAACACCAGTAGAACTCCCTAAGCTCTGTGAGGTAAAGGCAGCAGAGACAACACCAGTAGAACTCCCTAAGCTCTGTGAGGTAAATGAAGCAGAGACAACGCTAGTAGAGCTCCCTAAACCTTGTGAAGTAAGAGTAGCAGAGACAACGCCAGTAGAACTCCCTGAACTCTGTGAAGTAAGAGCAGCAGAGACAACGCCAGTAGAGCTCCCTAAACCTTGTGAACTAAGAGCAGCAGAGACAACGCCAGTAGAACTCCCTGGACTAGCTCCGTTTGTCTGTGAGCTTGACACCACACTGTCAGAGGTGGCCTGTCCCAGGATACTGCCAACTGAACTGCTCAAGCTTGTTCCCACAGCCTGTGAAGTCAAAGTAGCAGAGACAACACTGCTAGAACTCCCCAAGCCAGCCCTACTCGTCTGTGAGCTTGAGCCCAAACTATCAGAGGCGGACTGCCCCAAGATGCTGCCTTCGGAACTGGTCAGCGTTGATCCGCCAGTCTGTGAAGTAGAAGCAGCAGAGACGATGCTACCGGAACTGCTGTCTTGAGAGTTGGACTGCGCAAGAAGGCTTCCAAAGGAGCTACTTGGTTGTGCTGTAGTCGTCTGCAGAGTCAAAGTAGCAGAGACGCCGGTACTAGAACTGCCCGATCCAGCTCTTGTTGTTGGGGAGTTGGAGCTCGTACTATCAGAGTTGGCCTGCCCTAGGGCGCTGTCAAAGGCACTGCTTGAGGTAGCGGTCGCTCTGTTTGTTGAGGGCCCTGCACTCGACACGAGCTGCGCCGTCACGCTGCTCAAGCTGGCAGATATTGTGCTGCCGGAGCTGCCAGAGTTTGACTGTGCAAGCACGCTGCCAAAGGAGCTGCTTGGCTGGGCTGTGCTTGTCTGCGAAGTCAAAGTAGCCGAGATGCCGCTACCGGAACTGCTCGTTCCACTTCGTAATGTTTGTGAGCTGGAGCTCGAGTCGGAATTAAGCTGCCCTAGAACACTGCCAGAAGAGCTCGGCTGAGCGGTAGTCGTTGGCGAGCCGGAACTAGACGTGATGCCGCTGCCAGAGCTGCCAGCGCTGCTCGTTCCAGCTCTTGTTGTTTGTGAGCTGGAGCTTGACTCGGAATTCAGCTGACCTAGAGCACTGCCAGAAGAGCTGCTCAGACTGGCAGAGATTATGCTACCGGAGCTGCTCGTTCCACTTCGTAATGTTTGTGAGCTGGAGCTCGACTCAGAATTAAGCTGCCCTAGAACACTGCCAGAAGAGCTCGGCTGAGCGGTAGTCGTCGGCGAGCCGGAACTGGACGTGATGCCGCTGCCAGAGCTGCTCGTTCCAGCTCGTGTTGTTTGTGAGCTGGATCCCGCATCAGAGTTGACCTGTCCTAGGACGCTGCCAGTCGAGCTGCTTGGCGTAGCTCTGTTTGTTGATGACCTCGTGCTGGAAGAAATAGCCTGTGCCGTCACACTGCCTAGACTTGCAGATACTGTGCTGCCGGAGCTGCTCGTTCCAGCTCTTGTCGACTGTGAACTGGAGCTCACATCAGAACTGGCTTGCCCCAGGACGCTACCAGCAGAACTGCTTGGCGTAGCTCTGGTTGTTGATGATCCTGTACTGGAAGAAACAAATTGTGCCGTCACGCTGCCTAGACTCGCTGGTCCTGTGCTGCTGAAGCTGCTCGATCCAGCTCTTGTCGACTGCGAGCTGGAGCTCACATCCGAGTTGACCTGTCCTAGGACGCTTCCAGAAGAGCTGCTTATCCGCCCTGTGCTGCTTGTCTGCGAGGCGGCGGCGGTAAAAACACCGCCACTAGAGCTGCTCAGCCGGGCTGTACCCGTTGGCGACCCCAGACTAGATGAGGCGGACTGTCCCAGAACGCTGCCATTGGCGCTGCTCACCGTGGCTCCGTTGGTCTGCGAGCTGCTAGGAGGGGCAGAGTTGGGCTGTCCCAAGACGTCACCAGTACCGGTGCTGCTGCCGCTTGGTGTAGGTGACAGAAGCACGGGCGAGCTGGAAGAAAGAGCCGCAGTAACGGAGCCGGAACGGCTGTTCACGATGCTGCTGCTTGACCCAAGTCCGCTGCTGGTCTGTGAAGCGCGAGAACCCGCAGAGGTGGGTTGCCCAAGGGCGCCGCCCCCGCCGGTGCTGCTTGATCCGGACCTGGCCGACCCCGTACTCGAGGACGATGGGCTGCTGCTTGTCTGCGAAGTCGGAGAAGCGCTGCTCGACGTGGGACTGGGCCTCGTCGGTGCCGATGTACTGGAGCGTTGGGAGTTGATCTGGACTGTAGGCGCCGAGCTCTGCCTGCTTGTACTCGAGCTTGTTGGAACCAGGGATGTGGTCCCCGGAACCGGGGTAGAAATGGAATCCGTCCAGAATCCTCCCCTCCGCCCACAATCAACACTAGTTGCCACGTATTAGCGCCAAAGGTTAACCGGCAGGGGTCTCGCGGCCTTGAGACGGGTGACGGCAGCTAACGAACGCCTTTTTCTTTCTTTTTTACCCTCTACATACCTCGTACTAATTTCAGGGACCGTATACGTGATTGTCACCACCGTGTTGACGAATCCTGGGCGGTCAATCATCACAGTATGTCCCTCGCAGAGAACGATTTGCGTGGGTTTGGGGCAGTGTGTCATGATGGAGACGGGCATTTCCGTCAATTTTGCCACCGGTTGAAAGAACACCGTCGCCAAGTCTCCATCTGGCCCGTCTCCTATGGGCTTTGCCCCTGCGAGTCCATGATTGAGGGCAAGTATGGCCGACACCCAGAACGGGAGCAACGCCATTCTTGCTTTTTTTTGGTTTCCCTCAGCTAGAATCGCTGGTGAGATTGGTTGTTGGAACCAAGTTTATTCCTTCGCTGCGTGATCCGGAAGGCCGAAAAGAAGAACGAAAAGAAAAGAAAAAAGAAAAAAGAAAGGAATTGTTTCGTCCAAACAGTGGAAGAGAAAGGTACAAAAGAAAAACAGGAATAAAAGAGGGTAAAATCAAGCCGTGTTATAGTGCACAAACGACGGCACTTACACACGTATGCGGAGCATGTGAGCCTTTTTTTTTTTTGGGCGTGTATTGTTCTTATATACACCAATAGTAACTGTTTTCGTCCAAAACTACGGAAAAAAGGCAGAGAAAAAGACGCGCCATGCTCCTGGTTTTTTTCTTCTACTTTACACCAAATCTGCCTCGTTGGGGTGCCCAACGTGTACAGCTTGGTCCGAACCGGACAACATTCCACAGAAAAGAGACAAGCAAGACAAAATTTCGTCCGTCGACTTGGCGATCGGAAATGGATGATGTCGGAAGATCGCGTCCGGTATTTATTCCTCGTGGATGGATCCATGTGTACACTACTCGCGCGCTCGGGAGCGGCAGGACCGTTCGCGTGTATATCGCTGGGTCGGAGGAGGAGTCCAAAAGCGTCAGCATTCCAACTGGGTTTCGTCTCATAACGCCATCCCGGCAAGTAGGGTCAGCCTCTCTCGTTCCCTTTTGTTTTTGCTCCGAACGTGACACCCCTTGAGGTGTAAAGGGCTGAAAAAGATTTCAGCATGAATCCCGTTGGTGGATGCGCTGGTGTCATGTGGTCTCCGTGATCGGGAACATATCCGTCTTCAGACAGTAAGTGGGTGAGGACAGTGATATTATTTCTGGAAATGGCTGTTGCGGGCCAGCGTTTACCACAGTGGCATCCTTTTGTTTATCTTTTCGTCCTTTATTTTTTATTTTTTACATTTATACACATATATGTATAATAGACTTATACATTGATATGCTTATATATATGCACGTGTATACATACATATTTGAAATTAGTTTCAAGTTGTTGTATTATCGGCTGTACGGTCCCTGGGTATGAAGGCTCTTTCCTTATCAACGTAACCTAATTTCACGTGTGACATGGCCGAAAACAGGGGCGTCCTTGCTTCGGATCAAAACGTCCTGTGTCTGGGAAAGCGACAGGAGTTGCGAGCCGATGCATGCCAATTCATCGGCTGTCTCATTATTTCGACTCCCTGCTTACATGATTCACATTATAACCACTTCGACTCTCATTCCTGGTGAACTGAGTCTGTGAACAGGTCGTTTGGACGTCTTCGTCACTCAGTATTAGAAGGCACGGTGTCCGTCCAAACAAGTTCAACATTTCCCAAACCGACCCTTCCTTTTATGCCAAGGAGGTTACTGTTGTATTTTCTCCTTTTCTTTTTCTACTCATATCCCCAGTTCTTCTACACGAACAACGAAAAAAAAAAAAAAAACACTGTGTCATTTCTCGTCTTGACAGTTATTTTCAATGCGTCACACAGAAATCGTGTTGGCCGTGTTGCCACTCCTTGCCAATGTTGGCGTCGTCGCCCGTGACGTTGCGTGCTTTGCCACGGGAACGACAACCAGGTACCTGCCCTCCGTCACATCGAGAATCATGGCTCGTGGAGTGAGATGGGATCAAAGTTGGGGCGTCAAATGCCCTCAGCCAAACGTATTGCCTGAGGATGAGTACGGCTATGGGGAGGGATATGGATACGGACACGGATATGGACACCGACGTCCCCATGGAGGCAATGGTGGTAATGGAGGCAATCTCATTGCCAATGGCGGCAACGGGGGCGGTCGCGGAGGTCACGGCGGCAACGGAGGTGTCCTTGTTGCTAACGGCGGCAACGGCGGAGCTGGCGGAGGTCACGGCGGTAATGGTGGCACTCTTCGTGCCAACGGCGGCAATGGCGGCAATGGCAGCGGCCGCGGTCGTTTCGGCGGTGGCGACGGTGGCGACGGTGGCAATGGAGGCTTTCTGGAAGCCAACGGCGGCGACGGCGGCGACGGAGAAGGCTTCGAGAACGGTGGTGACGGAGGCGACGGAGGCTCCCTCGAAGCCAGTGGAGGAGATGGAGGGAGGCATGGCGGCAATGGTGGTGATGGAGGCTTCCTGGAGGCCAGTGGAGGCGAAGCGGGTAGCAGTGGCCCCGGTGGCTACGGACCACCGGCAAACCCCCACTTTGGCGGCGGTCCGGCGTACGGAAAACCTCCTATTCCCAGTCCCATCCCCCCCAGTCCCATTCCCAGTCCCCTCCCTACCGATCTTATTGTGAGCGAAGTAATTCCTCCAGTTCCTACAGACAATCCGGCAACAGGAATACTTCTCCTTCCTACCGATCCTCTAACCGATCTACTTCCTACCGACAACCCAGCAACAGTTGGCCTTCCCCTTCCGTCAAACCTTCCGGGCGACCTACCTCCTGTTCCTACAGACATTGAGGGACCAGGAGAAGTTCCCCTTCCGACAAGTCTTCCGACCGGCCTACCTGCTTTTCCTACAGACATTGAGGGACCAGGGATAGTTCCCCTTTCGATAAGTCTTCTGGCACCCCAACCTCCTTTGCCCACAGTGCCAGGACTCGAACCACCTTCTGTTCCCTCATCTTTACCATTGCCTGTTCCCACGCCTCCCGCAGTGGACGGAGGTGGTTCCGGCGTCGGCGTCAACCTGGCCGTCCGTGCTAATGGCAACAGCGGTAGCAATGGCGCGCCATCTGCTCGATCTACCAGTTCTGCCGCGTCCCCTGCACGACCCGGTCTCCTCGTCATCTCCAGTCTGGCGGCCGTGGCTGCGGGCATCATCTATGCTCTATAGTACCTCTCGGTCTGACCTTCTGCAATCGAAGCTCGAAAGCTTCCGTCGAGAAAGAATAGGCATCGCCATTGTTCGTTGTGAACAACAAATGAGCCGTTTCCTCAGGAAGTTACAACTCATTACACGTCGTTGAACAACCGACTTCTCGGATTCGTTGCCGGACAGGGATGTGGGGCAGAAAATGCGGGACGGGGCGCGGCCCGGGCCTCTTTTTTTTTTTTTTTTTTTTTTTTTTTTTTTAAAGCCCGAGCCCATTGGCTGGATGCTAGTTTTGTGCGGGTCCACGACCACCCTCGAGCTCGAGGGATACTCTTAGTGTCGATCAATTATCTTTTTTTGTATTTTAATTAGCATGAATAGATTCTTACGTCGCTCATGTATTCATCACTTCGTTTTTTCTTTTAAAGAAAGAAAGAAAGAATGAATGAAAGAAAAAATGGCCACTTGGTCTACCAAATGGCTCCCTGCTCCACATTCCACCACCGGAGCCGGCGCTCTACCGTGCAGTGTGGCGGCATAAGATTGGCGTCAGATCGGAGTCTTTTGACCGAGGCATTCCGCTGGTTGTCGCAGATACACCAGTAAGGGTTTCATCTTCGCCGATCAAACATGAACATTTTTTGTTTCCATACAATTTGCTACGCCGAGTGTATCAAGGGGACTGGCCTGAAGGGGAAAAGGGGGCAAGTAATAACTCGATGATCATGATGACCAATAAAATGAGCACGATGCAATACAATGGCAAGTTTTCGTAAAAGTCATGGTCGCAGCCCCAAAAGCATTGGTGTAGCGTACACTGTATGTGCGTAATATATCATAATGTCTCGTTCAAGCTGCGTATGTAGAAATCCCCCCTTGTAAGAAATGCTGGCGCCGGCACGTTTGCGGCAAGCGCCCGCCTAGCAGGCCACTCGCGAGAACTTTCATTGGCGTGAAATGGTATTCCTACGTGCTTACGCCTTCCTGCCTATGCCTATCGTGACATCCAGATAGCATCAAGTCCTGTGCTGACGGTCTGGTGACCCTTGCAGCAGCTGGTCGATAGGTTATGTCATGAGCGCACAGGTGTCATCTTCATTGGACAAGCATGCCCCTATCAAACGACGCGCGTGGTCGATAGTTTGAGGCAGACATCTCACCCGCCACAATTTCAGGATTTCCCCCTGCTTTCCTCCCTTTGAATAAACGCCTTTGTCACAATGAGATTTCTGCTATCCAACTCGTCAGCCTCCTCCGTTCCTTCGCCCTGAGTCAGATTCCCTGCATTTGCATCACAGGGTATCAATCCCACCAAAAACAACACGTGCCCAAACCTGGTTATCCTCACGCACACCAATTCGCGAAACCTTCTGCTCTCCACTTTTCGGAAATCCCTGCCCCAGCACTTGTCTTCCGGTCTCCATGGCCATCACAGTACTCGTCGGCCCCGATAGATAGCACGAACCGATCCCCTATCTCGATGCCGTCGCTCGCTGAGACCAGTATCTGCATTAGAATCGGTGACCCTGGTACTAGAAGATGGCAAGAAACGCCGTCAACGCCCTGATCGACCCCGTTATCTGCGTCAGCACCCTGATCATGTACCATTCAGTCATCCGCTTCGGGAATTTTCTTCTCCTTAGGGCTGCCAATGAATCCTATGAGTCTTAGACTCTCGGGAGTCGGCAACGGCCGAGGCATCCGACGCCGGTGCGGGAGCTCTATTTGGTGACTTGGTCAGATAACCAGAGTTCATGGAGTCGTATAATGCCATTGAATCTTATTTTTTCTTTTCCCTTTTTTTCTTCAATGTATATCATAGTAATAATAATAATAATAATCATAATCATAATCATAATTCAAGAAAAAGTTGATTTTGTTTAAAAAAAAAAAAAAAAAATTGCGCCAATTCGTGACAAACAGGAATGCGATTGTCTAATTCCCAGACACTGTTTCTCTCATGTGTTCAGCCCACTTGGTAATTTCTCGTCATGTTCGTCGGAGTGCCAGGCGTGCTTCCAGCCACAGAGTACATTTACAAACAAACGCGAAACGCTCAAAGGGACTGATGACATTTCGCCACCCGTTGAACAGGTCAGACGGACTTTGCGGTCAATGAGGACTTGGTGAGGTATGTGCATGCATATGCGCCTACGCATGTACTCATGTAACATGCTTGCTCTGGATGTATAAAGGGGTATAGGGCGCCCCCCTCCCACCCCCCCTTTCCCCCCTCTTTCCCTCCCTTTGGAATGCCCTCGTGTCTTATTGTTTGTTGTCTCTTCAGTTTATTGTTTGTAGAATCTGATATTTGGAATATCTGTCACACGTAGTTACATAGACTCGGTCTCGCCAGACGAGCTTTTGAACGCGAGGTCCAACATGGACCGTGTGCTTTTGCGCCACGAGGGCGTCGCGTGAATCTGGGCGAGACCACGACCGCGCAAGCGATATGCAAACTCCCTGGAGGCCATTGCAGATGGAGGCGCAGATGCTTCATCGTACACAGGTCCGACTCGCTCTTCCTCGTCGACGTATTTGGTGTTGGAAATCATTGAACGGGCTTACGGCCAGCGGACACAATTCGCCAAGCCGGCATTTAATCCCGGAATGACGGCCTATACCAAAAGCATGATATCGGCCGAGACGGGTGGGAGGATTCGCGCCGAGATCTCGTCTCAGACACCGTTTGACCTGTCGCTTTAGCAGCTTTAGCGGATTCCGGCTCGTCGTCCCGAAAACCGCCGTCATCATGAATAATAAGGTGAACGACTTTAGCTTCCCCGGCGAACACCATGAACGAGACATCAGATGCTACGCTCTTGCTCGCGATTGCGTCTGACAGTTTCCACTCGTATCATGGCCGAGAATGTTCAAGGCGCGATTCACCTCATTTGCAGCAACATGACCACTGCCGAGGCGCTCAGGGAACCGTGATTCCACGACCGATCGGTGTCAAGTACGGTGGCCTTTGAGTACACTAAAAACGAAATAACTGCTCATCAGCCGGTCATGCCATATATATACGACATGATACTGGAGGATGAACCGTGGCTGGTTAAGTTGTTAGCCGCTGAAGCTGGACCGAAGAAAATACATTGTTCTCTTTTACCTTGTTTCATCATCCGGCTAACTGCTATCAGCTAGTTATGGCCCTGGAATCTCATGCCGTGCAGCTGTAGAGCTATATCCGTGAATGGCTTCCTCAGCCAGCTTGGCGACAATGCATTTGACATCGTGTGATTCTGTATTACCAATTAAGCACAGTTCTCATCCCCGGCCGCGCGGTAATACATGCAGTCTTTAGAGTTGGGAGGCCTTTTAGTTTCGCAATTTCATAACATGAATATATACATTATTCGGCTCAGATCTCATACTTCCCGTATGACATAATTTTACTCAGCGGGAGTTGGAACTGAATTTTGACACCATTTTTTTCTCGCGGCGGAGGCAGCAGTCCTGGATGCGAGTTACTGAAGAGGCGGATTTATCATGATGTACCGTGACCCTTCCGCTGTTGATTGATGACCCGTGTTTTGCTGCTGGATAGTGTTTGAGTGGCTCTTGTACCATATACTGGTCCCTATGGACAATGGTCATATCACCATCTCGATGCTTAGACAGATTTTGAACACTTGCTTTGACTGTGCGCCTGCTGGGCGGGAGATGTTTATTTCGCGAACAAGGTATCATGATCGTCACATCTTTCCGACTCTCTGTGTCACACAAGCTTGAAGTGTCTGCTCTTTCAGAAAACCATCATTTAATCTCTCTCTAGACCATGTATACAGGCTGGCCAGGGCAGACGAGCGCAAAGAATCATGAACTCATCATCCGCCTCAGTCATTTCCACACTAGGCGGCTTGAGTGCTCTTGTGACTCTCTCACTACATGCACCGGGTCGAATCGCGGAGCAGTATAGGGTAGGCCTACAAAGAGGAATTTTGGACACTCCAACTGTCCCATGCAGCACAAGTGGCTTTCTTCAAATTCTCGGTATTATGAGCTGTTGCGTGGTGAAACGGGACAGCCGGGGAGGCGAGTCTTTGTAGTTTCCACAGGTGACGGCGTTGGCCTCGAAACCTCTTAGACGGAGAAGCAAAAGTTGAGGTATAAAGGGCGCAACCAGGATGCGCTAGCGTAGAGGTCTTCTTCAACGGTAGTGCTCCGTATGTTGGCACTGCCAACCTTTGGAGAGGGTTACTCGATCAATTCGCATACGTGGTCAGAATAAGGACAGACGAGCCTCATAATCAATCTCAATCAAAGAAGACACCCCGTGTCCGATAGGCGGAATGGCGGCCCCAGTGTGTCATGCTGCCCCCGGGCCTCCTTCGCGATAACTTCTTTCAATTGGTTATGAGGCTCGCTGAATTCATATTCGACATCTCGCCACCATCTCGTCTTCGAAATTTCTTGAGCCCTCCTAGTGTGAGCCTCTGTGTTGCCTCTCCGCTGGTATTAAAAAGGACGATTGGGAGAAGAAAGGTACTTAGGAAGTGGCCTTTTCTTCTATGGTAAATGGCTGACAGAGTTGAACTTGTTGGAGACAGCTCGATAGCTTGTATTTCTTATCTTTGTGTCATTACTTTGCTAGCTTTGACCGGATTGCATCCAACGATCAAGACAATTTGCGAAACTTGACCCTTGTTCTTCGGCTCCAGCACGGTTGCCGACACAGGTCTTGCATTTTTCGCGATAGTTGCTGGTTCCATGTACCAGCCTGCTCAAAGGACTTTGCTGCTATATTAGACCAAAGTCATGAGCCTGGTAATGCTTCTGTTGTTCAGGTACAACCTTGGTCTGGCATTCGGTCCCCTAGACATTGCCCCATTGTGCAAGAAGTGTGGTGGAAAGGCCGTATTCCTCCTCGCGGGCACTGATATCACACAAATATTCATGACAGAACCTAAATTCTGCCGGTTGCCGTCCGTTCTGATTGCCTTTCTTATCTTCACAAGCATGTTCTCGCCCTCTTCTTCGAACGGCAATGCGCCAATGACTAAAAGTGGATTTTATGTCCGCTCGCAGCTGTACGAGGCCCTCTTGTGGGGTGATGTAATAGTCCATGCCCGTTGACGTTGGACACAGCGGAGGGCTACTTCATGGCCATCGGCTTCAATATCCTCGTTTGTTTCGCCGGAGAGAGGTACAAGAAAGGTCTTCCAAGGCCCCGTGATGCCGCGTTCATTGCGCGTCTTTGCCAGAGCACCCCATGGTGGCGTGCAAGATGCTACATCTGCCTCTGGCGTCATGATCCTGCGTCGCTGTCTTTGCAGTACGTCGTCTCCATTCTTTGCTTTCCTGCATCGCCAATGCGCTTGCTGGGTGCCGTCACGGCGGCCATGGCTCCCATACAATTCCGAGGTTGCACCGAGCTGATAAGGAAGAACCAGGAGGCGCAGCGGCATTGATGGAAGCGTATAGGTCGTTCTCAGAGCAAAGAAAATAGGCCCTTGCAACGAAACATGGAAGCGTTGGGTTTGGGAAGTTTTGGAATCGCGGACATGCATATGGATGGAGTCTGGAGTCTGGACCGCGTAAGGACTGAGCACTTGGTGCCAGGTGTCAGAAACCGCGATGGAAGTGTCGGCTGCTATCATTGGCCAGTGGCTGGAGCTGCCTGTGGCTTTCCAGACATGCTGGCTCCACACTCACAGCCTCGCAAGGGACATGGAAGGCGAGGCAGCTCCAATTGGCCGCCAGCCGCCAGCCGCCACCAGCCGAGACCAGACGCCACATGCACACTCGAGGCTGCATGGGCGTTGATTCGTCAACTCGCAGGCGGCCTGGGAAAAGCACAGACTCGAGCCTCATCTTGCTTCCATTGCTTCCAGTCCCGTCGAATCGCTTCTTCCGCTCTGACGGCTGCTCTTCATTTTCTCTCCGATGACCACGGCCACGCAGCCTGGTCCTTCGTAATCATTCCCTTCGCTGGCCGCTGCTGCCGCTGCGCTGCATCAGTCTTGTTCTTCTTGAGCACCAGTTGCCAATTTCTTCTTGTTCTTCTTGTTCTTCTTCTTCTTCTTCGATCCCGCGCCTGATTCAGCTTCCCGTAATCGCCCCTCCTCCGCCGATTTCCGCGCGAGAACTGCGCCAACGTCGTTCGACGTCGTCTGCATATTGCATCATGGCGCCCTTGGTCGACAATCCTCAGATCAAGGAGGCCGAGCTGCTGCGGCCGCTGTCCTTCCAATTCCGTGCCTACGTCTGGCCGTTTGCCATCATATGGCCCGTCTTTTTGCGATACTACCTCACGCCCGACCTCTATGAGAAGCACATTGGCGCGCCGGAATGGACCTTTGTCTGGTGTGGTACTATTATCACATTACAGTCGCTCGTCTGGCTCAGCACTCACTGGAGTGTTGCTCTCGACGCACGCTTCACTGCGACCAGAGTGAAATCCGTTGACGAGGCCCAGCTGATCAAGGTACTTCCCGTTGTCAACGCTGGTACCGGTGAGATTTGCAAAATTGTGCGCGATAAGGTAAGCACAAGCAGGCCATCCTTGATCCTCGTTTTCTCTGCTCCCTCTTTGGTCTCCTGAAGGGGCTGAAGGGGACAGGGGGCTGGGGAAAATGAAAAAAAGAAAGAAAAACGACTAATAAATGCGCAACTCCAATCAGACCGGCGGCAAAGTCAACGTATCCTTCCTCTTTCAGAAGCGCCGATTCCTCTACAACACGGAAACAAAGTCTTTTGCCGCCCTGCAATACGACATTGATGTCGAGCCTAAGCCTACCATCGGCCACTTCCAGTCTTTGCGGGGTTTGGAGAAGCAGTCAGAAGTAACTCGAATCGAGCAACACTACGGTACCAATACGTTTGATATCCCTGTTCCTACTTTTACCGAGCTCTTCAAAGAGCATGCCGTAGCGCCATTCTTCGTCTTTCAAATCTTCTGTGTCGGGCTATGGCTCCTCGACGAATACTGGTACTACTCGCTGTTTACACTCTTCATGCTGGTCGCGTTCGAAAGCACCGTTGTCTGGCAGCGTCAGCGCACACTGAACGAGTTCCGTGGCATGAGCATCAAGCCCTATGATATCTGGGTCTTCCGTCTTGGCAAATGGATCGAGATTCAGACCGATCATCTCCTTCCTGGCGATCTGGTATCTGCTGCACGGACAAAGGAGGACAGTGGCGTCGCTTGCGATATGCTTCTGGTCGAGGGAACCGCCATCGTCAATGAAGCCATGCTCTCGGGAGAAAGCACCCCTCTTCTCAAGGATTCTATTCAGCTGCGTCCCTCGGATGCTGTCCTCGACCCCGAAGGTCTCGACAAGAATGCTTTTCTATGGGGTGGTACCAAGATTCTACAAATCACCCATGGTACCTCTGAGCAGGAGAAGCCCAAGCTGTTATCGGGCGTCCCCCCACCCCCCGACAATGGAGCCATGGCCATTGTGACAAAGACGGGATTTGAGACCTCGCAGGGAAGTCTTGTCCGTACCATGATCTACTCCACCGAGCGTGTTTCCGCAAACAACGTCGAGGCCCTTCTCTTCATCCTGTTCCTCTTGATCTTTGCACTTGCCGCTTCCTGGTATGTTTGGGACGAGGGTGTCCGAAAGGATCGCAAACGCTCCAAGCTCCTTCTCGACTGCATCTTGATCGTCACCAGTGTGGTGCCTCCCGAATTACCCATGGAACTGAGTCTTGCCGTCAATACCAGTTTGGCCGCACTCTCGAAGCTAGCCATCTTCTGCACAGAGCCGTTTAGAATTCCATATGGCGGTCGCATTGATGTCGCATGTTTCGACAAGACCGGCACTCTGACTGGCGAGGACTTGGTTGTCGAAGGCATTGCTGGGCTCGGTCTGGCTGACTCGGATGTCAAGGACAAGAGAGAAGCCGACGGAGCTCACTCCACCATGGTCGCCGTCACCGAGGCTTCGATTGAGACTCAGCTCGTTTTGGCCACTGCCCATGCGCTGGTCAAGCTGGATGAAGGTGAGATTGTCGGCGATCCAATGGAAAAAGCTACCCTCACTTCCCTCGGTTGGGGCCTTGGCCGCAACGACATTCTGGCGAGCAAGAACAAGAACAGCGGTACCCAAGGCACCGTTCAGATCAAGCGCCGTTTCCAGTTCTCGTCGGCTCTCAAACGACAAAGCTCTATTGCCATGGTCAATGGCGTATCGAAGACCGGAAAGAAAATTCGCGGCACGTTTGTTGGTGTCAAGGGCGCTCCCGAGACGATTATGAAAATGCTTGTTGATGTTCCGGCGGATTATGAAGAGACGTTCAAGTACTTCACTCGCAAAGGGTCTCGTGTCCTGGCTCTGGCTTACAAGCAGCTGACTGTTGATTCCGAACTCGGTTCCGGCAAAATTAATGACCTGAAGCGTGAGAAAGTGGAGGCTGATCTGACTTTTGCTGGCTTTCTGGTTCTCCATTGTCCTCTAAAGGAGGATGCCAAGGAAGCCGTCCAGATGTTGAACGAGAGCAGCCACCGTGTTGTCATGATTACCGGCGACAACCCTCTGACCGCCGTACATGTCGCTCGCGAAGTTGAGATTGTCGACCGAGACGTCTTGATTCTAGACGCGCCTGAGGATAACGCCGGCGGAAAGAAGCTGATCTGGAAGAGCGTGGATGACAAAATCAGCATCCCCGTGGATCCCACCAAGCCGATCGACTCCCAAATTCTACAGACCAACGATCTCTGCGTCACCGGATACGCTCTTGCTCAATTCAAGGACCAAGCCGGGTGGAACTCTCTGTTGCGTCACACGTGGGTATATGCTCGAGTTTCGCCCAAGCAAAAGGAGGACATCCTGTTGGGCCTCAAGGACATGGGCTACTACACTCTCATGGCAGGCGATGGCACAAACGACGTCGGCGCTCTCAAGCAGGCACATATTGGTGTAGCTCTGCTCAATGGCACCAAGGAAGACCTGACTCGCATTGCTGAACATGCCAGGAACACCAGAATGAAGGACGTTTACCAAAAGCAGTGTGATCTGATGAAGCGATTCAACCAGCCGTCGCCCCCTGTCCCGGTCATGATTGCTCACCTGTACCCCCCCGGTCCGACGAATCCCAACTACATGAAGGCCGCCGAACGCGAGGCCAAGAACAAGAACATGACCACAGAAGAGTACATCCAGGCACAGGGTCACCCCTCCGAGACGATCATATCGCCTGGTGCTCAAAGTCTTGTGAATTCCGAGAACAACCGGCAAGCCGAAGTCCAAAAGAAGGCGGCCGGTCTTGCGGATAAGCTCGCGAATGGGATGCTCGAGGCGGAGCTTGGAGATGACGAACCCCCCACCCTGAAATTGGGCGATGCCTCTGTGGCTGCGCCGTTTACATCCAAGCTGCGAGACGTGATTGCCATCCCCAACATCATTCGTCAAGGTCGCTGCACTCTGGTCGCCACTATTCAGATGTACAAGATTCTCGCTTTGAACTGCCTGATCAGTGCCTACTCTCTCTCTGTTCTTTATCTCGAAGGTATCAAGTTTGGTGACACGCAGTATACCATTAGCGGTATGCTCATGTCTGTATGCTTCCTGAGCATCTCGCGCGCCAAGGTTGTCGAGGGCTTGAGCAAGGAGCGGCCTCAACCCAACATTTTTAACGTATACATTATTGGCTCCATTCTCGGACAATTTGCCGTCCATATTGTCACACTGATCTATGTCGCGCGCCTTTCTGAGAGCATTGAACCGTAGGTGTTTTCTTTCTTTCTTTTTGTTTCCCCTTTCCTTTCCTTTTTTTTTTTTC
>SRPU01000231.1:0-26070 GCA_018360185.1 Claviceps lovelessii
TATATATAAAGGTTATATAAATTAATATAGTACTTATACCCTAAATTACTAAAGTAAGAAAGTAGGTAAAGATTAATGCCCTTACTATAAAAGAATTAATAAAGAATATAGGGTTACTACCTTATTCTAACTAAATACTAATTAAATAAATAAAAGGAAAAGAAAATCTTTATAATTTAAATAGTTCTAAATTACTATTAAATTTAATACTTAAAGCTTAAAAATCTAATATATAAACCTAAAACTAACTAAAGTAAGTCTATAGCTATTAAAATTTATAATAGTTTATAGACTAAAATAGAATTCTAAGATATTATAATTAAGTATTTATCCTAAACTTAAAAGCATTTAAATTAGTTTTATTTTAAATTTACTATAATAATTTATTAATAAGCTATTTTAGTATAAAAAAATATTAAAACTTCTTAAATAAAAGTTCTATTAAATAAATCTATATACTAAAGTTAGAGATTATATTAAATATTATACTATTTACTAAAAAACTATAGCTAAAAGATATAAACTATATAAAAAATTAGAAAATTTACCTATTTTAAATAGGCCCTAAATAGAAATCTTAATAAATTTCATTATAGAATTACCTAAAATAATTTAAAAGAAAGCTATAGTTAATTCTATTTTTATTATTATAAATAAATATACTAAATATATAATATTCTTTTCTATATTATATTTAATTACTATAGTTAAACTAGTAGAATTATTCCATAATAAGGTTAAGCTTATATTTAGCGCACTAAGAGGAATTGTTTCTAACTAGGGTAGTGTATTTACTAATTAATTCTAATTAGAATTATATTTTATCTCTAAAATTAGATGCTAATTGTTAATAGCATTTTATCCTTAAATAGATAAATAAATAAAAAGAGTAATCTAAACGCTAGAATTCTACTTATATATATTTATTACTAAATTAGAATATATTTAGCTATTATTACTAAAAACTATATAATTTATATATAATAATGCTAAAAATATAATTATAAATATAAGCCTAAATATAGCACTTATAGGCTATAACCTAGAATTTTAGATAATTAAGGATAATTCTCTAGAGAGGGGAGTACCTAAAGCTAAAAGCTAAGTATAAAAATTATATATACTAAGAAGCAAATTAAAAGTATAATAGGTATAAATAAATAAATTATAAATAAAATACTATAATTAAGAATATTAGGAGATAATTTTTAAAAAAGAGAAATTTATACTCTTAAGTATAAAGAACTTATAATTTAAAGAAGAAAAATAGAAATTACTTCTAAAATTTATTAGCTTATTTTAAATTCTAAATAAAATTAAAAAGCAAGTATATAAATTAGCATTACTAAATTAATTATCTTAAATATATAATATATTTTATATTAATTTACTTAAGAAATAAACCTCTAAAAATAAAGAAAAAGAATAGGATTTACTTATTTCTAACCTAAATAATAATTTTAAAGAATAGAAAATGGACTAAATTAAATTGCATTATTTTCTCTAAAAGGAATTATATTACTTAGTTAAATAGAAGGGATAGCCCTCTAAATATAGTTAGTAGTTAGAAGCTATAGCATTATAGAATGCTAGTGGTTTACTAAATAAATATTATATAATATTAACTAAATCTAAGAAGAGTAGGATTTATAAGGGTCCTTAAAAATGCAGTAGACTGTAAAAAACATCCCTTAGAATAACTTTAGATAAATCTTATAGAAATTAATAACTATTTATACTAACTAATATTTATTTATTATACCCCGTGGCGCAGTGGTCAAGCGTTATGGAAAACCTCGTTACTTTTCTTACGTAAGCAAGAATTGTGGGGAGGTTGCAGGTTTGATTCCTACACGGGGTATAGTTTTTCCTTAGTGTAGTGGGGGCTGTATAATAAGGAAAAACTGGACTCTAATTAGCTAGAAAAGTGGGGGCTTTTCTAGCTAATTAGTAGCTTAGTAAGCTAAGAAAGTGGGTCTGGTCCCCCTATTTATCCTAGCTTACTAAGCAGCGTGGATTAGCCACTCCTACGTTATATAAATAGGCAAAAATTACTCCCTAGCTCTTTAGGTGCTAAGCTAGTTGCAGCCGTAATTGCTAGGATTAATGGGTATAGGGTAACAAGGGTTATAAAGCAGGAATAATAGAGGAAATAACTATAGGGTAACTAGGGTATAATTGTTTAACTAGCTTTTTATAGAAGGAAATTAGACTTAGAATTCTAGGATTCTAAGAAGTAGATAAAATTATATATTTAGTTAGGTTTTTCATCCTATTAGGTAACTACTAATTAGTGAAATTATATAAGTAATTATATAATTAGCTAATTAGTACCCTAATGAAGGTTTTCCTATAACTAAATAAAGCATAAGGAGCAGAGGTTCTAGATACAGCTAAGCATAAATTGCTAAAGCTGGCTAGCGTATAATAATAAATAAAATTTATTTATTATTTTTTCTATAAAAATTAGTTCCTATTTTTTTATATAAAAAAAAACTAATTAAATAATTACCTATCTATTCTTATTCTAATTAAAAAAAAAAATCCTTAATTCCTTAATTTACTAAAGTTTTGGTAAAGATTCCTTTAAAAGTTACGTTAAGATTAGCATTTTCTATATTCTTATTAAAAGTGGCTATTAATTTAATAAAAATTAAAACCATTGTTCTATATGTTTATAAATAGCAATTAATGCTAGCTAAATGTAGCATCTAATTACGCTAAAATTTAGCTTAATCTTCGCTTATTTATTCTACTAAATTAGTTAAGATTTAAAAAAAAGGGAAAGGGAAACTTATAAGTTTTTTAGGTATTATAAATAAATTTTTATAAATTAATTAAGCAGTAGTTACTTTGTTATTATATTTATTAATATTTATATATAATTCTATATTAAATTAGGCTTATTATAAAAAAAAAAAATCTAACTCCTTACCTTTAACCATTTTTAGTTAAAGCGGAAAATATTATTACAGCAATAGTTTAGAATAAACTATATAAATAAAGAAAAAAAATTATAGAAATGCTCCTATATTTTTTATCCTAATAATATAAATTCATTACTAGTAAAATAAATTAAACTATTTATAAATTTACACGCTTTAATAAAATGATTATAATATATTAATAGCAATTAGGGTATCTAAGCAAATTATTAGGAAATTATTAATAAAATCTAATACTAATACTTATATTATAATAAAACATTGCGCCTAAAGTGTAATAATAATATTTTATATTATTAGAAATATCTTTATAAGTAGAAAAAAGGGAGGTAAATTACCCCTCCTTTACTATAATTTCTAGACTAATTAGTATTATTTTTAGGCACTAAATACATTCTTTAGCTTAGATAGTAATAGTATTATCTTTTAGTATAGTTCTAGCCTAATTTTATATAAATTTGCTTAATTCTATATAAATAGGCATAAAAGTTATAGTTAAATATAACTCCTTTTCTTTTTTTAAAGTTATAAAAACAACCTAAATCCCTAAGGATTTAAATATAAAATTACCTAGGTAAATCTTTTTAATAGCTTTTTTAGCTAATTTCTCCAGCTTCTCTTACTTCTTCTCTTTACACTTTAAAGTATAATAGTAAGTATAAAAAAGCAGGGAACTTAATTTATTATTTAATTTAACAGTAAATATTCTATCCCTTAGGGTAGAATAAATAAATAAAGAAAAAAGCCTTTAATTTAAACTAGAATTAATACTAGCTTAGAATATAGAATTATATTATATTTTAGCCTAATATTCTGATATAGATTAGCTAATAAAACTAGTATTAAGTATAGAGTTAAATATAATTAAATAATAAACTAATTAAAATAATATATATAAAAGTATACTCTAAATTAGGGTAAAATTAAAATATACCTAATTTATAAGGCCCTTAAGGAAATTCAATTTTTAATAATTTAGTTCTATTTAATTAGTTAATTTTTTTAATTTCTATTATAATTCTATAATAACCTATTAAATTATTTAATAATTTTAGGTCTAAGACCTTTTAGGTTCTATCCTTTAAGAGCTTAATGCTAAATGCTAGCATTATAAGGGGTTTCTTAAATAATTTAAATATTATTAAATAAATTATATATAAATAAACAGAATATTATAAATATATTAGGAATTAGGGCAGAATTAATAAGAGAATTAGGGTATATAGAAAAAGGGGAAAACATAAAAATTTAAACCCTTTTACCCTACTAAATAGCATTACTAAGCCTATAATTACACACTAAATTAATAAATATTACTAATCCTAAAATAGAAATAATAAAAAAAAATAAAATAAAAGGGAAAATTATAGCTTAATTATAGTAATATTAGGTTAATGCTATATTAGAGGGGGAATAGTTATTATACCTATAGTGTATATAATTATTCTAGCCTAAATATAGATTTCCTCCCTATATAGATTTAGTTATAATTTCTATAGGGATTAGTAGTATGTAATTTGCATTAAAATACTCTAGATATATCTATGTTAGGAATGCATTATAGAAAACTAATACTAATTCCTAGGGGATTTAAGAGGGAATCCTAGCTAGTAAAGAAAGAAGAAGGATAAGTCTTAGCTTAAATACACAACTAGTCCTACTATTAAATACATACAGATTCCTACCACATTCGTCCTACCTAATCGCCCCTAATTCCTAAGCGACTAGCTTAACATTTATATATATAATAAGTATATATTTTATAGTAAATAACTTTATATTAATACTACTAGTAATATAAGTATAAGCTATTATCATATTAATTTTAATTTAATTTAACTTTAATATACTTTTTAATATAGTTTATAATAAGTCTAAACTCTTAGAAAGTAAGTAAATTAAACTAGCTATATTATATTAATACTAAGTTAAATTAAAGTTATAATTATAATATAATATTTTATAAAATATATAAGTTTACTCTTTTTTAAATTAAATTTAAGGCTTAACTTTTAAAATTAATTTTAATAAAATACTTATATAGCCTTAAGGTAGCCTTATATTTTTTTTACTATATAATTATATACTAAAATATTTATATTATTAAAAAGCCTATAACTAATATAAACTATACTACTTAAAGCTTAGTATATAATAATATAATATAAAAAAAAATAAAAAAAATAAGAAACCTTTATAATACCTTTATAATAATAAGTAAAAGGCTAGTAGTTTTATTATTAAAAAAAAGATAGGTAGTATACTTAATAATAAAAAAGTAAGTTTATATTATAATTTAAATAAAAATATTAATAATAATAAGGGTATAAGTAAGCTACTTATAATAAATAATATTCAAGGCTATTAATATATTTAGCTAAAGTAATAATATAATACTACTATAGTACTATACTATATATATAAATTCTACTAATATACTTAATATAATTTTTATAAATTAATTTACTTTATTACTTATTTATAAGTTAAATAATCCTTTATTTAATTTAGCTATAAAAATAAGCTAATTTATTATTATTACTTTTATAACCTTACTAACTATATTAAAGAGTAAAATTAAATATTAAGCCTTTACTTTTTATTATTTTATTAAAGTTTTACTTAGTTTATAAAAAATAATAACTTTTACTTATTAAAATAAAGCTAAGTAATAATTAATATAATAGTATATATTTAATAAATAAATAAAAATTTATACTAATAGCTTACTTTAAACTTTAAAGTAGCTTATTAAAAGTTTATTAAGTTTAAATACTTTTTAGCTAAATAGGCTCTTTATAATACTATAAATTTTATTAGCTTTAAATTAATTTTTAGTTAAAAATATAATAATATTAAGGTAGCTATTTAAATTACTTAGTATATTATTAAGTTAAGCTTAAAAAAAAAGAAATATTTAGCTAAAATAATAGCTTTTTTTTAATATATTTTAATAGTTATAACTTTTATACCTTTATTTTATAAAAAAAGAGAATTTACTATTATTTTAATAATAAACTACTATAAAGCTATACTTAGTATTTAAGCTTTTAAAGGTTTTTATATTAAATAGTTATAGCCTTAATTACTATATACTAAGCATTATACTACTTATTATAAATAACTTAGTTTTATATTTATATTATATTAGTTATATATTATTAGTTCTCTTAATATAAAATACTCTTTATTATTATAATACTCTTTTAGTATTTTAAGTTACTTTTTTAATATATTACTTTTACTATAAATTTAGCTTAAAATTATTTTTAAATTCCCTTAAAACTATTAGGTTTATAATAAACTAAAGTTTAGCTATTAATTATTTTATAAAGTAGTTAATCTTCTTTAATAAATAAAGCTAAAGCTTTATAATATTAAATTAAAACTATATTATAGCCTTTATATTAATAATATTATTATTTATATATATTTACTTAAACTAAGGTAGCTAGTTATTATATAGCCTAAGGCTAGTGCTTATATAAATTAGCTATAGTATATAATTAAACCTAATAAGGTTTAGTTTTTTTAAAAAGTTAATATTTATATTATAAATAGCTTAGGTATAGTTAATAATATTATTTCTTTTTTTTTATATTTTTTATATTACTTTACTTTATAGTATTATAAGTTTAAGCTATTATTATTTTATTAATATAAAAAGTATATTATATTTTATTAAGGTTTAATTATAATAATTTTAAAGTAAGTAATATTAATTAAAGTTATTAATAAATATATTATAATTAAAGAGTAAAGCTAATATAAATTTAAGTTAAGGCAAAGTTTAGCTAGGTTTATAAATTAAGAAGTATATAAAGTAAATATTATATTTTATTACTATGATAAAGCACTAATTCTTACCTATTTATATTATTTATACCTTAGGTTTATACTAATAATATATATAAATTATAGTTTAGCTACCTTAAGTTATAAGTTAAAAATAATTAAAACTAAAATTAAGTAATTTATTAGTTAAAGTCTCTAGTTTTTATATTATTATTATATTAGTTTTAAGCTAAAACTTTAGTATTAAATATATTAATTAAGTTTATTTTTATATATTTTAATATATAACCTTAGTTATATACTTTATAATATATATTAAATTAAACTTAGCTTATTTAAAGCTATAGTAATTATAAATTACTAGCTTAAAAAGGCCTCTATAGCTACTTATAAATATTATATTAATTCTAGTCTTAATTTAAAGAGGTAAGTATATAATTAACTAACTTATTTTTAAGGTAAAGCTTTATATAAAAGTAAGTTACTTATATTTTATTTTTAGCTATAATTAAGTATTTTAATTTAGCCTTTTTATTTTAATTAAAGAAAGGGTTTAGTAAAGGCTAAGGGCTATTTTAAATATATAGTATATATATAATTCTATTACTTATTAGTAATATTATATATATAAAACTATACTAAGTATAGTTTTAAATAGTTAATATAGTATTTATAAATAGCTTTTATTAATATTAAATAAAACTATTTACTTTTTATATAATAACTAATAGTATAGTAGCTATATTATAAAGATATAGTATAGTATATAATAATATATTTAAATTTAAAGCATTTATAATACTAATAAAGGTAAATAATATTATTATAAAGTTTAGCTTTAAATATCTTAGCCTTATAAATAATATTAGTATAGTACAGTATAACCCTTGAATGTTTAGCCACCCTCTACATGACCGGGGGGTCTGAGCCAATCAACGACAACATCGGAAATTATCATGACATGGATAGTACATTTAGTATCACTATTTTTAGGAGGAAGCAGAAGTAGACTTCAAAAGGATTTATACCCTGCCACCCCCCTAGCTAACAGCCCTGCGAAGGTCACGTGTGCTAGGCTGCTAAGGTGGGGGGCCCAGCGGGGCTTGTACTGGTGCAAAAACATTCAAGGGTCAGATTGTATAGCCTATTTACTACTTTAATACTATTAATAGTAATAATAAAAAAGAATTATATAATAATACTATATAGCTTTTATACTATAATTTATATAAAGCCTTAACTATTAGCTATAATTAAGGCTTAAAGAATATAATTTCTTTTTTATTTTATATATTATATATAAAAAAGCCCTTAATAATAATACTAAATATATCTTAGTGTAATATTACTTTTAGTTTAAAAGTAATGCTTAGTTATATAGTATTTTTAATATAAAGCTTTACTATATTTTAAAATATAATAATAGTATTACTACTTTAAAGGTAATAAGCTATTATTATAGTATTAATACTAATAGCTTAATTAATAATAATAATAATATCTTTAAGTAAATAATTCTAAATAGCTTTAGCTATAATAATATCTTTAATAATAGTTTTATAATAAACTTAAAAAAATATTATTATAGTTATAGGGTAGATTTATTAAATTAAAAATTAAAAAATTCCTTTAATAGTAATACTAGCTTAGCTTAAAGCTAATATATTTTTAGTATTTATAGCCTTTTTAACTATATACTTTATTATTTTTTTAAAGTTTTAAATTATAATAAGCTTATAAAGTAATATTAGAGTTAATATTATTATTTTAATCAGGGTTTAGGGCATTAAAAGGCTATATTAGGTATATATTAAGGCTATATTATTTATATAAAGAATAATATTCTATATACTCTTTAGTACTATAATTAGTATAAGTTTAGTTATTTTATTATATTTAATTATAAGGTAATTCAGTATTTACTTATATATAGGTATTAATATAGAAGTAACTTAAAATACTATTAATATAAAGCTACTTTAATTTATAAATAAGTAATAATAGCTTTATATAAAGCTATAGTTTTTACTATTAATATTTATTAGTATTACTTTATTTATTATACCTATACTTTAGCATTAATATATTATTAAAGATAGGGGTAAACGGATATAGTAGTTCTTTTTCTATACTTTTTAAGAGGTTTAGAGTTAGTTCTACATTACTACTGTAGTGCGGGCAAATTTGCAAAAAGTTCTTTCTTATTTAACCTAATTTAATCCTTAGTTAAAAAATAATTTAAAAAGGAAACCTATAAAACTACTACTAATATAAATAAAATCTCTCTATATATATCTTAGCTATTATACTTATTATAGCCTTTAATTAAATAAACTTGAAGAAATAATTTATGATAACTATTAAATACTAAGGTAAGTTTATATTTTTTACTAGTAAATTTATTATAAAGTTTATAAAGATTTATAACTAAAACTAGTTTAAAGCTAAAATAGGCTTTAGTAGGCTTTATTTAAGCTATTAGCTCTTTTAACTACCTATATAGTAATAGTTATAAATATATTAAGCTATATTACTAAATATACCCTCTTAATAATAGTTTTAATAAAGCACCTAAAATATTATATTTTACCCTAAATATTTAAGTAGGGGCAACCTATATACCTATTTAATTAGTATAGTAGTAAGAGGTTTAACTATAGAATCTAAACCTAGCTTTAAAACTAAAAAATACTATAAATATTAATAGTATAGTTAGTAACCTAGGCCCTTACCCTTATAGCTTTAAGAAACTTTCTATTACCTTAATATATAGCTTTTTATTTAAAAGTATAAGACTTATTAACTTAAAGGCCCTAATTTTAAAGAAACTATAAATACTTATTATTAAAAAAAAGATATTTTAAGGGTAGTCCTTTATTATTTCTACTTAGGTTTTAGTATATATACCCCCTTTTTATAATAATTACTATTAGTACTTAGCCCTTACTTACTTTATCCCTCTTCTTACCTTTATATAGCCTTATTTTAAGCTTTAAATATATTACAGCTAGTATTTTACTATTAATATATTATAAAGCTATAGAGACTATTAAGGGTTATTATTATAAAGAGTTTATAAATTTATTTTACTTTTATTATAAAAAAGTATTAAGCTACTTAGCTAGGTATTTAGGGTAATAATATAAATAAAAGTTATAAAGAATAAGCGTTTTTAACTAATATACCTATTGCTTTAATATCTTTTAAGGTATAGTAAAGTACTTTAGGTTTTTATAATTAATAGAAATAGTAAATAAGTAAGCTATACTTTAAAGCTTTACCCCTTAAGCCTTTAAGTAGAAAATAATAATAAGTAGTTTTTTATTATAAATTATATAGTTTTACTATACTAATATTAGGTATATAAAGTAATAGGCTACTAAATATAAAATCTCTTTTATATTATACTAGGAAAGGTAGCTGCCTATAGCCTCTTTAAATATATTTACCTTTACTAATATATTTTAGTTAAAATTTTATTAAGTTAAAACTTAATATAAAATAAAAGCTAATTTAAATGCCTTAAATACTAAGGTATACTTTATTATTTACTAAAAAGGAATCCTTTTTTTTATTAAAGCTAGTAAAGATTTAGTAAGCTTTAAAAAGTTTTTAATAAATTTTTAGTAAAAGTTTATAAACTTTAAAAAACCTTTTACCCTTTAGGTTTAAGTTTATACCTTTTAATTATAAATAGCTATAACGTTTTTAGGGTTTAGGTAAATATACTTCTTAGCCTTTATAATAAATCTAAGGTATTTAACCTTTTAAACCTTAAAACTATACTTATTAATATTAAAGTAAAGCCTAGCCTTTCTTAGTTACTATAATATAAGATATATTTTTTATATATAATTCTTTTATAACTTAGAAGTATAAATAAGGATATTATTTAGGTATATAGTAGTAAAGTCTTTTAAAGTAAACTTTAAAGCCTTTTTAATATACTACTAAAATATAGTAAGGGTGCTAGCTAAAGTAAAGGAATAAATAAGCTATTTAAAAAGCTTAAATTTTATTTAAAATATAGTAAAATATTTATCCCCTTTAGTAATATAAAAGTAGTAAAATATAGCCTAAATATTAAATTTTATAAACTACTAAGCATTAGCTAAAAACTATAATATCTTTTTAATAAAAAGTAATAAGTAATAGTTTTAGTTTATAACTTAGTTAAGTACTTAGTAATTTATATAAAAACGCTAACTCTCTTTAGCCTTTTTAACTAATAGTACTAATATTATTACTAAGGAGAATAATATATAAATCTATCCCTTATTTATAAGTTTTATTACTTACTTATAAATCTTTAATAGCTATTTATATAATATATTATATAAAAATGCCTAAGGAAGGTTTAGGGTTAATTTATTTAAATTCTTATAAAAATAAATATAGTAGTTAGTATAGCTTTAATATAATAGTAGTCCCTTTACCTTTTCTTTATTAAATAGGTTTATAAAATCCTAAGATTTTAGTAAAAAGCCCTTAATTTTTAATAGATTTTAAAATAGCTTTACCTTTAGGACTAGAATTAAGTTTATTTTATAAAGACTTATTATAAGTAACTATATATTAAATTTCTTCTTTACTATATACTATACTAATTTAATATAAACTAAGCTAAAAATTATAATAATTAGCTAAGCTACTTAGTAGGTCTTAAAAGATACTACCTTTAAAGTATCTCTAAAGCCTACTACTAGCTAGTATATAGCTAAGTAAAGCTTAATGTTATTTTATACTAGCTAAGGTATACTTAAAATATAATCTCTAGTAAGGCATAAAATAATATAAGTAATAATTAAAAATATTTATTTATTTATATTTCCTTAAAAGTATATTAAGTATATAATATATATATTTAATCTAGATTTTAAATAGCCTTTTTAAGTTATTATTACTATTATTATAATTATATAAAGTTAAGAAAAAGGGATTTTAGTTAAGCTAAGCTATTAAATAGCCTTTTTACTTATAGTAATAAAACTATTATAATTATTATATACCTATATTATAAAAAAGGTAGTATTATTATAAAGAAAAGGGAGAAGAAATAATAGTAATTCTATATATACCTTTATTTTTAAAAAATCTTTCCCTAAATTATTTATATTTTAAGCTATATAGTTTTATTTATTATTAATACCCTTTTTATTAAGTTTTAAGCTAAGGGGTTATTTTTTTTAAGTTTATTAAAGAAATATTTAACTTTCTTTCTTTATTTATTATAATAGCTATATAAATCTTAATAATATTCCTTAAAGGGGTTACTATAAGAAAGTAATAATAGAATTAATAGTAAAAAGAAAAGCTATAATAAAGATATTATTTAAGCTCTTAGTATTTTATATATTTCTTAAAAAATATTTATATAGTATATAACTTTCTTTTTTTTTTCTTACTCTTTAATTTATTATTCTAAACCCTTACTAAGTTAATACTAAATATTTTTATATTATTATTCTTATTTTAGCTTATACTTAATTAATATAAGGTTTATATTTACTTCTTTAGGTAGTAGGAGTTAATATTTAAAGCAATACTATAGTAGTATTTTATAGCCTTATTATAATTTATTTAAAAGATATTATAGCTTATATAATAGTTATATATATATTTATTAAGGGCTATATAAATCTTAGTAAGCTTTACTAAGTTTTGTTAATTAATTTTATTAGTAAGCACTAGCTTTTATTTAAAATATATATAAAAGTTAGTAAAGCTTTTTATTAGCTATTAATAAAGCTAATTAAGCTTTAAAATTATATATTTCTACTAGTATAGGTTTATATATATTTTATAAAAGTATATTGAAAATTATTAAGAGTTATAACTAAAGTTTTGTTTTAGCTTAAAGAAGGGAGTAATTTATACTTAAATATATAGCACTAAGCTTTAGTAAATAAAAAACTATTAATTATATATACTATTAATAAAATCCTAGTTTACTTTTAGTTATTAAGCTATAAGGCTTCTTTATACTTTAAAAAAAAACTTATTTTTATTATAAAAGCTCTTTATAAAAAGTGGTTTATATTTTATATACTTTATACCTACTATCTCTTAGGTTTCTCCTAAGCCTAATATAAATTAAAAGCTATTATAAATTAGTATATTTTAAATAAGCTTCCCTAGCTATACCTTTTACTATATAACTATCTTATAAAAATAATATACCTTTTATAAAATAGTGTATTAAGCTTTATTACTCTTAAAATATCTACTATTTATTCTAAAGAGTTTTAGTCTAAGTTTATAAAGAAAAAAAGTAATAAATATTATAAACTAGCTTAAAGGCTATTATAATTTAGTATTAATAAAAGATATTATTACTTTTAAGGAAAAAGAGAAGAAAGAGAGAGAGAGGGAATCTTTTTTAAGGCTATTTATCTATATATATCCTAGGCAGTCCTGCTTAAAGCTACTAGGGCAAGCGCTTAGGGACTATTACTCCTCCGTATATTAACCTCTCCTGTTCCTCTAAGGATCCAAGCCTTTAGCTTGAATCTATCACAGGTTTAGTTTTTTTAAAAAATTAATATTTATACTATAAATAGCTTAAATATAGTTAATAATATTATTTCTTTTACTTTATATTCTTTATATTACTTTACCTTAAGGTATTATAAGTTTAAGCTATTATTAATTTATTAATATAAAAAGTATATTATATTCTATTAAAGTTTAGCTATAATAGTTTTAAAGTAAGTAATATTAATTAAAGTTATTAATAAATATATTATAATTAAAGAGTAAAACTAATATAAATTTTAATAAGGGTAAAGTTTAGTTATGTTTATAAATTAAGTAATAAATAAAGTAAATATTATATTTTATTACTAAAATAAGATACTAATCTTTATTTATTTATATTATTTATATCTTAAGTTTATATTAATAATATATATAAATTATAGTTAAGCTATATTAACTTATAAATTAAAAGTAGCTAAAACTAAAATATGATAATTTATGATTTAAGGTTTTTAGTTTTTATATTATTATTATATTAATTTTAAGCTAAAACTTTAGCATTAAATATACAAAATAGGTTTTTTTTTAATATATTATAATATATAACCTTAAATATAAATTACTTTTTGCGAATTCGCCTACACTGCAGTAGCAATGCAAAACTAACTCTAAACCTCTTAAAAAGTGTAGAAAAAGAATTACTATATTTATTTACCCCTATCTTTAATAGTATATTAGTATTAAAGCATAGGTATAATAAATAAGGTAATATTAATAAATATTAATAGTAAAAACTATAGCTTTATATAAAGCTACTATTACTTACTTATAGGTTAAAGTAGCTTTATATTAATAATACTTTAAGTTATTTTTATACTATTATTTATATATAAGTAAATACTAAATTACTTTATAGTTAAATATAATAAAATAACTAAACTTATACTAGCTATAGTACTAAAGAGTATATAGAATATTATTCTTTATATAAATAATATAGCCTTAATATATACTTAATATAGCCTTTTAATGCCCTAAATCCTTATTAAAATAATAATATTAACTTTACTATTACTTTATAAGCTTATTATAGTTTAAAACCTTAAAAAAATAATAAAGTATATAGTTAAGAAAGCTATAAATACTAAAAATATACTAGCCTTAAGCTAGGCTAGTATTATTATTAAATAATCTTCTAATCCCTAGTTTAATAGGTTTACTTTATAACTATAATAATATCCCTCTAAATTTATTATAAAACTAGTATTAAAAGTATTACTATAGCTAAAGTTATTTAAAATTATTTATTTAAAAATACTATTATTATTAATTAAACTACTAGCACTAATACTATAATAATAGCTTATTACCTTTAAAGTAGTAATATTATTATTATATTTTAAAATATAATAAAGCCTTATACTAAAAACACTATATAAGTAAGTATTGCTTTTAAACTAAAAGTAATACTAAGCTAATATATATTTAGTATTATTATTAAAGGCTTCTTTATATACTATATATTGAATTAAAAGAGAGACTATATTCTTTAAGCCCTAATTATAGCTAATAGTTAAGGCTCTATATAAATTATAATATAAAAACTATATAGCACTATTATATAGTCCCTTTTTATTATTATTATTAATAGTATTAAAGTAGTAAATAGGCTATATTATATTAGTATTATTTATAAAGCTAAGATATTTAAAGCTAAACCCTATAATAATACTATCTATCTCTATTAGTACTATAGATACTTTAAATTTAAATATATTACTATATACTATACTATATCTTTATAGTATAGCTACTATACTACTAATTATTATATAAAGAATAAGTAGTTTTATTTAATATTAATAAAAGCTATTTATAAATATTATATTAACTATTTAGAATAATATTTAATATAGTTTTATATATATAATACTATTAATAAGTAATAAAACTATATATATACTATATACCTAAAATAGCCCCTAGCCTTTACTAAACCTCCCTTTTAATTAAACTAGAAAGGCTAAACTAAAGTACCTAGCTATAACTAAAAATAAAATATAAATAACCTATTTTTATATAAAGCTTTACCTTAAAAATAAGTTAGTTAATTATATACCTATTTTCTTAAATTAAAGCTAAAATTAATATAATATTTATAAGTAGTTATAAAGGCCTTTTTAAGTTAATAACCTATAGCTACTATAGCCTTAAATAAGCTAAGTTTAACTTAATATATAATATAAGGTATATAATTAAGGTTATATACTAAAATATATAAAAAAAGACCTATTGAATATACTTAGCACTAAAGTTTTAGCTTAAAACTAATATAATAATAATATAAAAACTAAAAACTTTAAATAATAAATTACTTAATTTTAGCCTTAGCTACTTTTAACTTATAACTTAAAGTAGCTAAACTATAATTTATATATACTATTAGTATAGACCTAAGGTATAAATAATATAAATAAGTAAAAATTAGTACTTTATTATAATAATAAAATATAATATTTACTTTATATACTCCTTAATTTATAAATCTAGCTAAACTTTACCTTTATTTAAATTTATATTAGCTTTATATCTTAATTATAGTATATTTATTAGTAACTTTAATTAATATTACTTACTTTAAAACTATTATAATTAAACCTTAATAAAATATAATATATTTCTTATATTAATAAAGTAATAATAATTTAAACTTATAATACTATAAAGTAAAGTAATATAAAAAATATAAAAAAAAAGAAATAATGTTATTAATTATATTTAAGCTATTTATAATATAAATATTAACTTTTTAAAAAAACTAAACCTTATTAGGTTTAATTATATACTATAGCTAATTTATATAAGCATTAGCCTTAGGCTATATAGTAACTATTTACTTTAGTTTAAGTAAATATATATAAATAATAACCTTATTACTATAAAGGCTATAATATAATTCTAATTTAATATTATAAAGCCTTAGCTTTATTTACTAAAAAAGATTAATTACTTTATAAAATAGTTAATAGCTAAACTTTAGTTTATTATAAACCTAGCTATTTTAAAGGAACTTTAAAATAATTTTAAGCTAAGCCTAGAGTAAAACTAATATACTAAAGAAGTAACTTAAAATACTAAAAAAGTATTATAATAATAAAGGGTATTTTATATTAAAGAGAATTAATAGTATATAACTAATATAGTATAAATATAGAATTAAATTATTTATAATAAGTAGTATAATACTTAGTATATAGTAGTTAAGGCTATAACTACCTAATATAAAAACCTTTAAAAGCTTAAATACTAAATATAGCTTTATAATAGCTTACTATTAAAATAATAGTAAATTCTTTTTTTTTATAAAGTAAAGATATAAAAGTTATAACTATTTAAATATATTAAAAAAAAGCTATTACTTTAGCTAAATACTTCTTTCCTTTTTTTTAAGCCTAACTTAATAATATACTAAGTAATTTAAATAGCTACCTTAATATTATTTTTTTTTAACTAAAGATTAATTTAAAGCTAATAAGATTGATAGTATTTTAAAGAGCTTATTTAGCTAAAAAGTACTTAAATTTAATAAACTTTTAATAAGCTATTTTAAAGTCTATAGTAAGCTATTAATATAAACCCTTACTTATTTACTAAATATTTCCTACTATATTAATTATTATTTAGCCTTATTTTAATAAATAAAAGTTATTATTTTTTATAAATTAAATAAAACCTTAATAAAATAATAAAGAGTAAAGGCTTAGTATTTAATTTTACTTTTTAGTATAGTTAGTAAAGTTATAAAAGTAATAATAATAAGTTAGCTTACCTTTATAATTAAGTTAAGTAAAGCACTACTTAACTTATAAATAAGTAATAAAGTAAATTAGTTTATAAAAATTATATTAAATATATTAATAGAATCTATATATATAGTATAGTATTATAGTAGTATTATATTATTACTTTAGCTAAATATATTAATAGCCTTTAATACTATCTACTATAAGTAGCTTACTTATACCCTTATTATTATTAATATTTTTATTTAAATTATAGTATAAACCTACTTTTTTATTATTAAGTATACTATCTATTTTTTCTTTAATAGTAAAACTACTAGCTCTTTACTTATTACTATAAAGATATTATAAAGGTTTTTTATTTTTCTTATTCTCTTTTTACTTTATATTATATTATTATATACTAAGCTTTAAGTAATATAGTTTATATTAGTTATAGGCTTCTTTAATAATATAAATATTTTAATATATAATTATATAGTAAAAGAAATATAAAGCTATTTTAAGACTATATAAATAATTTATTAAAATTAATTCTAGGAGTTAAGCTTTAAATTTAACTTAAAAAAAAATAAATTTATATATTTTATAAAACACTATACTATAATTATAACTTTAATTTAACTTAATATTAATATAATATAGCTAGTTTAATTTATTTACTTTATAAAAGTTTAGATTTACTATAAACTATATTAAAAAGTATATTAAAGTTAAGTTAAAATAAAATTAATATAATAAAAGCTTATACTTATATTATTAGTAATATTAATATAGAGTTATTTATTATAAAATATATACTTATTATATATATAAGTTATTTAGAGTATTATTACTTATAATATAGAATTATACTATACCTTTATAATAATTAATAGTAAAATAAAAGAAATAGCTAAAGTATTTATTTTTAAGTAAACTAAGTATTTAAAAATAATTACTAATACCTTTAAAGCTATATTATAAGCCTTTATTAAAACTAAATTAGCTATAGCTTTAATTAACTTTTACTTTAATTATTATTTACTTTACTTTTATTATTAAATTAAAGCTAATAGTATAGCTAATAGAATTTAAAATACCTATACTATAATAGTAGCCTAACTTTATTATAAATAAGTATATTATAAGTATAAATACCCTTTAAATCTTAATAACTACTTACACTATATACTATTCTTAAACTAGCCCTTTAATTATTCTTTAAAACTATCCCTAACTAAAGTACTTACTTTAAAGTAAAAAAATTACTAATATTAAGAAAGGGTTATTATATAAGTATACTAAACTTAGGTTAAATATATAGTAATAAAGCTTAACCCTAACTTTACCTTTACTACTAAAATAATCTATATTTACTTTAGCTTTACTAAGTATAAATCTATAGTACTTATTTAAATATATATAAAATAAATTAGGCTTAATACCTTTTTTTATTATTATTATATTTTTAAGGTAGATTTACTAATATATAGCTATTAAACTAATAATAAAGATTACTATTATATCTTACTTTTTTATAAAAACTTTAATTATCTTTACTTTATAAAAATAAGTATACTACTAGTATATAATTAATATAAGGTTAAAGAGGCCTTTAAAAAAAATAAGCTAGTAGCTATACTTATAAAATAGCTTATTTTAACTAAATATATTCCTTAGTTTAGGCTTATATATAATTTATAAAAATAATAAGCTAAAGATATTAAGGACTTAATATAGTAAAGCACTTAGTATAATATAGAAGTAAAAATAATAAAAAGCTATAGTAATATTATAATTAGTTTAAAATACTTTAATATATAAATTATATTAAATAAAAAATTGTTGAAAATAACAGGGTTATTTACAGGGGATTCCTCACTATTAGTGCTATAATTATAGCGCTTATAGAAGCATCTTATAGGGGGGCTTTGCTAGCTAGCAAAGCTAGTGCAAGCCAGTAAGTGTGCGTGCGCATGCGCAGTATAACTACGGAAATCCAACCAAAGGTTATATACATAGAGCTTATAGCTATAAGGTCCCTATAAATCTTTACTTTTTAATCTTTTTTACCTTTTTATACTTATTTTAATAGCTTTATAGTTAGGCTAATAGCTATTAAGTATAGGGCTAACTTTAAATTAAATTTATAGAGTAATTAATAAAGCTATAAAGAAATAAATTAAATAGGCTAACTAAGCTACTAAAGGTAGCTTAGTTAGTAAGGGTAGTTACCCTATAATATTAATTTTTATTATTTTTTATAATAAAAAGGAATTTATAAAGAATTTTAAGATTAAATTCTTTATTACTAAATTTAGGGCTTTCTTTTTATATAATTATTTAAAAAATTAATTTTTAGGTTATATATATTAATTTTTAGTAAGTTAACTAATTAATAAGTATATTAGTAGCTAATTTATATAGCTATAAGTTTATTTTTTTATTTTTTTATATAAATAAATTTTATAGAAAATAAAAAGTAGCTTATAAAGCCTAGCTAATAACTAGAATTTATTAATAAAGTTAAAGGGTATATAAGAAAAGAAAGTAAAAAACCCTTTTATAGCTACTAACTATATAAAGTATTAAAATTACTTTTACTAGCTATATATATCTATAAAGTTAAATTAAATATAAATTTTATTAAATATTATTATAAATTCTTTAGTAAATTAAATAGTGCTAAAAGTAATATAAAAGCTTTTATTTTATATAAGATTTAGCTAACTATAGCTTACTATAGTGCTCTACTCTATAGAGCAGTAAACCTATATATATATACTTACTAAGCCTACTACCTTAGTAAGCTATACTCTATAGTACCTACCTTAGTTATTTCTAATAAGTTATAAGCCTGAAAGAGAACTTTTAGTATTTATAAAATTTACTAAATTTTTCTATAATAAAATAAAAATACTACTATATCTATAGAGAGTGTAGAAGTTATTATTCCTTTTATAAAAAGAATAAATTTACTAAAAAGAAGTTTTCCCTTCTATAAAATAGGACAAATACAGTATAAAAGAATTCCTACTTCTATAAAAATTTAGGATTAGCGAAAAATAGGGATATTTTACCCTAAAGAGAATTTTTTCTTTATAAATAAAATAAATCCTTATAGAAGACCTTACTTCTATAAAAAGAAAAAGACAGAAGAATTCCTACTTCTATAAAATAAAAAGGAGGGAAATGGATTCTAGAGATCCAGGCCAACTTAGCCAAGGGGTTCCTACCCCAGAGCAGTTATAGGTAGAGCATGTAAATTAACAGATTTTACAGTAGAATAATAATATTTCTAATATTTTAGAAAAATTAGAAATTTTAGTAGCTACTATTACCTCTACCCTAGCTATAGCATTAGAACCTATAGCTAAGCTAGTATAAGAAAAAACTTAGGAAAGCCCTAAAAACTCAGCTATTCTTAATTCCTTTAATAATTCTATTATTAAGGAATTTAATAAAAGAGTTTATAGCTTTCCTAAAGGGGCTAGGCTAAAGGGGCTAGAAAATTTTAATTAGTAAAAGCAGGCACTAAATACCTAATTTAGAGCACTAGGAATACCTAATTTTTTAGAAATTCCTAGTATATTTAAAAATCTTAGTAATCCTAACTAAGCTATAATTCTTATACTTTTAAGAGATAGCTATACTAAAGGCCCCTAAAATACTATAATTTAGTAAAAAGACCCCTTAAAGGCATATAGTGTTCTAATCCGCTAGTATTCTTAGAGTGCTAAAATACAGCGTAGTACTCTATATAACTAATTTTATAGCCTAAATTTTTAAGGTTATAAGGGGTCCTTAGAGTTCTTTAATGCTTTATTTAATAACCTACTAGCTAGGCTAAATTTAGTAAGTATTTTTATAGAGCCTATAGACTAAGTAAACTAATATTTATAAGCTCTAAAGTTAACTTTTCCTTAGTAGGCTAAAAGGCAATGTTTTTCTATAAGAACTAATAGGGCTCTAGAGGCCCCTATAGGGGCATTAAATTTATAATTTCTTATAGCTAATTTACTAAAAAAGTAAAGGGATAAAAGCTCTTTAGTATCTAAAGCTTTACATTATAAAGCTACTGCTTTTAAAGAATTCACCTATAAAGGCTCTAAAGAAAATAAGACCTCTAAATATCCTAATAAAAATAAGAAAAAAAAGCAGAATTCCCCCTAAGAAAATAAGGGGAATTCTAACCCTAATTTTAAGAAAAAGGGGAAAAATTAAGGCAAAAAATCCTCTAAAAAGGCTAAGGATAAAGATAAGGGTTAAGAGGGATCCTTTATACTAGAAAATTTTAACCTTTCTTTAGGTGCCTTAGAGCCCTATAAAAGACCTAGCAGCCCTAGTGCTAGTAGTAATTTTAGTAAAAATTCTAGTATTTATTTTAAAGAATCCACTACTTTTAGTAAGGCTAGCACTAAAGTTAATAAGCTTAAGGATAAAATATTCTCTAAAGCCTTTAATTTCTATAATAAAGAGATAAAAAACACTTTTCTTTATAATATACGTTCTATAGTTTACTTAGTTAATTCTAAGGAATATTTTATAAGCTATATACCTTATAAAAAAGGGGAAGCTAGGCTTATAATAACTAGTAGGGGTCCTATCTATTCTAAGGGATATAGAAAGGCTAAATCTTTAGTTTTATACTAGCAAAATCCTAATAAATATAGGCCCTTAGTTCTATAAAATATACTATATTTTCTAAAATTAAATATAAATATAGTAAGTAGGCTAAAGCACTATTTAGTAAATAGCTATATATATAAGAATTTATTATTCTTAGCTAATAGGTCTTATATTAGTATTTTAAACGTTAAAAAACATAGATTTTTTATCTAGATTAAAAATACTAATACCCCCCTTTTAAAAGCACCTTCTAATTATCCTTATAGGCACTATAATAGGCATTTTAGTTATATAGCTACTAGCTACTCTATAGAGGTTAAAATTTCCTCTAAGGAACCTATATAGGCTAAGAAAGCCCTAGAAATTAAAGAATTATAGGGTTCTAACTTAAAACCTACTAATTCTATAGTACCTTTCTTACTAAAGCTTATAAGCTAGGCACCTAATATTCTAAAAGGTTTTCCTTTTAATATAAAGCTATTAGAGGCCCCTAGAAAATTTATAGAAAAGGCATTAGTAAATTTAATACCTAAAAATTCTATTAAATTAAGCTTTAGGCCTTTAATAGCTAACTAAGAGGCCTATAATTCTTAAGGGGCCTAGTAGGGAGCTAAAAAGGAAGATATTATAGTGGCTAAAAAAGAGCTTATAGGGGATCGTATAGAAAACCCTAAGCTAAATTTATATTAAAATTTACTAAAATTAGCTAGAATTTAATATATTAGGCTAGGGCACCTAGGCCTACTATTACTAAAGAAAACTAGCTTATTAGGTAAGGAAATTCTAGATTTTTTTAAGGTTAAAGATAAGGATTTTAACTGCTTAACCTATAATTAAACTAAAGTAGTTAGAAAACCTTTTAAAACCCTAATTCTAAACCCCCCTAAGGCTTTAAATAAACTAAAGGGGAATATAGTAAAAATAAGCCCTATACCTTATAATAAGCATTCTATATGCCTTATTTTAGTAGACTAAAAAACTAAATATAAGTAGCTAATTTTAATGCTAAATAAGAAGGGCCCTACTATTTTCCTAGCTATAAAAGGTCTCTTTAGATCCTTAAAGCTAAATTTTAGTACTTACCCTAAATATCTATATTTTAATAAGAGTAGAGAGGTTAATTTTGCTTACTAATAATAGCTAGCTAAAAAGGAAATAAGATTTACTACTTTTTCCCCTTATATCTATAAGCAAAATAGGCTAGCTAAGAGGGCTATCTAGGTTATTATAGATAGATTATAGGCTACCCTATACTAGGCTAGCTTACCCTTATTTTTATAGAATTTTATTATTTCTACTATTATAAATCTTATAAATATAATAGTAAATTCTATAAAACTAGCTAGCCTAGTATAATTATTAGCTATAGATTTTAAAGAAAATACCTTAATAACCTTAGTAATTAGCCCTATTAATTATAAGGCTATTAGGGCTATTAGCTCTTATTATAAAGTCTTAATTTCTATAGAAAAAAGATCTAAAGCTTAAAAACTAGCCCTTAGGACTATCCCTAAAAAGTTATTAGCTAATTTAGGTTCTAAGACCTACTTAGTCTATATTCCTTTTAAAAGACTAGTTACTAAGACTAGCTTTATAAAAATTATAGAACCTATAGGCCCTATAAATTTAGGCTTCCTTAGGTATTCTATAGGGGATAACTCTTTAGAGAGGGACCTAAATGCCCCTTAGAACCTTTTATAGAATAATTCATTAGAGAGAGAAAATAACTAAAATAGTAGTATTCTTATTAAGAATTACCCTATAGCATTTTTTAATTAAATAGTTAATAAGAAGCCTAAGAGTCCTAGGGACCTAGATTTAGATAAAAATTAACTAAATAATCTAAATAAAATAAATATTAATTTAGCAGCTTTTTTTAAAGAAATTTACTATAAGGCATAGCTAAAGGCTAAAGAAAATAGGCCTAATAATAGCTTTAAGCCTAAGTCCTAGAAATAAGCTTTAGCTAGCCCTTAGAAAAAATAGTAGCTATAAGCTATATTTAGTAAATTTAAGCAACTTCTAAAGGCAGGTACTTTTAAATTTATAGAAAAAGAAAATATCCCTAAGGGCTAAAAAGTACTTAAAAATAGGCTTATTTTAAAGCTTAAGAAAAATAAAGAAAATAATCCTTTAAAATATAAGGCCTAACTTATTACTAAAGGTTTTATATAAATAAAAGGCTTAGATTATATAGATACCTTTGCTACTACTAGTATTCCCCCTAGCTAGTAAATATTATTAGCTATAGTACCTTAGGAAGACTAGGAAATAAAGTAAGTGGATTTTATAAAGGCTTTTCTTAATAGCTACCTAAAAGAGACTATTTATATGCAAATTTCTAAGGAATTTATTAAATTTCTTAAATAAAATCTATAATTAGCTAAGCTAGCTAAAAAATTTAGCTATAAAGTAGCTAAGGACTTAGTTATTATACTAAGAAAATCCTTATATAGCTTAAAGCAAAGCTCTAAAGAGTAGCAGTAAATATTAACCTTAGTGCTTAAAAACCTAGGTTTTAGCCCTTTTATCTCTAACCCTACTATATTCTATAATTTAAAAAAGCATACCTTTATTATAACTTATATTAATAATTACCTTTTAATTAGGGTAGATTTATAATATATTAAGGAGCTTAAAAAGGCCCTTTATAAAGCTTACCCTATAAAAGATAGGGGCTTTATAGAATTTTTCTTAGGGGTTTAAATTTAGTGTAATTAAAAAAACAGGGTCCTAAAAATACACTAAAAACAATATATTTTAGAGGCCCTAGCACGTTTTAAGCTAGAAAATTACAAATCTATTAGAATTCTACTACAGCTAGGGGTCTTAAAGCAATAGCTTACTAAGCCCCTAATATCTAAATTAAATATAAAGAAATATTAGAGTATAATTAGTACTATAATATATCTTATGCTATTAATAAGACCTAATATTACTTTTACGCTATAATAGCTTTTAATAGCCCTAGCAAGCCTATATTTAAAGCATTTAAATACTACTAAAAACCTACTAAAATACCTTTTAGGTATAAAAGAATTAGCTATAATTTATAAGGGCCTAGCCCCTATAAATAATAATATAAAAACACCTAAACCTAGCTCTAGCTTAGTTAGATTTTATAATAGTAATTTTACTAGAGATAGAAGCTTTTCTAAATCTACCTATGCTTATCTTTATAAGCTAGTAGGGGGCCTAATTAGCTAGAAATTAAGAAAAGCTAGCACTATAGCCTTATTAATAATAGAAGCAGAGTTTAATGCTATTTATAAGACCTTCCAGGAGCTTTAGTAGCTTAAAGGGATTTTTATAAAGCTAAAAACACTTATAAAACCCCCTATATAAATTTTTTATAATAACTAGAGAGCTATAAAGATTACTTATAATCCTACTCTTTATAGCTATACTAAGCATACCCTTCTAAAATTTTACTATAATTAATAATTAGTATTAAAAGAGCTAGCTAAGATTGCTTACCTAAATACTAAGAAAATGCCTACTAAAATAGGCTTATAAAACCCCTTATTAGCCCTATATACCTTATTTTCTTAGACCTTATAGGCCTAAAACCACTATAATTTATTGCTAAAGCTACTAAAATAATGCCTAGCTAAAGGCACTAAAATAACTATAAAAACACCTAGAAAATTAAAAATAATATAAAAACACTTAAAAAACTTAAAAATAATTATAAAAATAAAGAAAGAATAAGGTCTTTACTTTTAATAGTAATTCCTTTATAAAATACTATATATTACTATAGTTAAAAGTTATCTACCTTAGAGCCCTAATTTTAGGCTTTATAATTCTATAATCTATTTTTATTTTAGAATTTTCCTAGATTTTATATAACTTTTTCTTTTACTTTTACCCTTAGCGCTTTATAATAACTAGCCCTAATACTTTTTCAAAGAGAGTGTTAAAAATAATAGGGTTATTTATAGGGGATTCCTTATTATTAGTGCTATAATTATAGTGCTTATAGAAGTATTTTATAGGGGGGCTTTACTAGCTAGCAAAGCTAGTATAAGCTAGTAAGTATATATATAAACACGCAGTATAACTATAGAAATCTAACTAAAGGTTATGTATATAGAGCTTATAGCTATAAGGTCTTTATAAATCTTTACTTTTTAACCTTTTTTACCCTTTTATGCTTATTCTAATAGCTATATAGTTAAGCTAATAGCTATTAAGCATAGGGCTAACTTTAAATTAAATTTATAGAGTAATTAGTAAAGCTATAAAGAAATAAATTAAATAAGCTAACTAAGCTACTAAAGATAGCTTAGTTAGTAAGGGTAATTACTTTATAATATTAGTTTTGCTATTTTTTATGAAAAGGAGAAATTTATAAAGAATTTTAAGATTAAATTCTTTATTACTAAATTTAGGGCTTTCTTTCTATATAATTATTTAAAAAATTAATTTTTAGGTTA
>SRPU01000232.1:0-25000 GCA_018360185.1 Claviceps lovelessii
AAAAAAAAAAAAAACAGTCAAAGAAAACATATTAAAAAAAAACCACCCATTCTACTTCTGCCAGCACGCCAACAGACGTCTCAGAACCACTTGCCCCAGTCCCAAAAGTTCAAATCCTTCTCCTTTGCCTCCAGCACCGCTGCGCTTTTGTACTTGTTTCGGCTTGGCTTTCTACAGGATTCCTCTCCTTCAAACCCTGCAGGGGACTTCAAGGCCTTGATTGCCCTTTCGCCAAAGTAGTATATTTCTCGAACCGGCGTCTTGATTTCCTCCTCGGCGCTTTGCAGAGTCTTTGTGCCTTGGCCAGACCATACTTTCCAACGACTCTCTGCGGCATGCTGGTCGGCACCAGCAAGACTCTCACTAGGACAACCAAAGTCCAGTTGGTGCGGGCTTTGGAACATCATCTGAGAATCGGAAATTCGTCGTTGCACGTCAATCGCCTTCTCGTCCCCCCAATGTTGCGCCATGAGAGAGAAAAGGCTACGTTGTTCTGCTGCTGCTGCTTCTGCTGCTGCTGCCGCAGATGATAACGATGCCCCCCTTCTCCGCGATGCCCACACCGAATCGTTGCAACTTCGCAATAGCACCGCCGTCGCAGTAGTTTCCATTCGGCTTTCCAAGTGGCATAGTCCGTCTTCCGTCGAGCTAGCATGGTTAATCATGGGAAATGCCGAGTGAAGATAGGATACCTTGACGCTCAGAAGCTGGGTACGAATGTCGCCAAGTTGAAGCTCCAGTTCCTCCATCAGCTCTTCCGATCGGCATCTGCTGTGGCCTCGCGCAGCTTTGTCGTCCGTTCCATGGAGCTGAACATGGACTATGAGCAATACACTTGTTCCAGCATATATCGTTCTGTTAATATCCAAGTCAGCAAAAGAAGGAAAAAGAAAAAAGGAAAAAGGAAAAAGAAAAAGAAAAGAGAGAGAGAGAGACTATGTGTGTGTGTGTGTGTGTGTGTGTGTGTGTCTGAGCGTTTTGATTCTCGGACTGAATGGGTGCGCATACGTAGGCCACGACTGTTCTTGTATCACTTCCACAACCGTAGCATCTTGCGTCGAGTACACTTCGGCAGTTAAATCATACAGACAACCAAAGTCGAAATAGCGATCTGCTTGCTCCATTTTAGTCTCGACGTGCTTACAGTCTCCATGTAGGAGCTATCTTGGATATTTTTTTTTTCTGCGCACCAATTTTGTGATTAACAAACGTCCCCGACGACTTGACCCTCCTGTGTGTCTTTTCTCCCGTGGAAGAGGACGTTGTAGCTGACGATGTCGACGACGACGATGACGATGAAGATGATATTTGAGAAAGTTTTCTAGAAATCTCCACGGCTGCCTAGACGCGTGCATCTTCTCCCATCGTCTCCCCGTCGTCATATGCAGTGACAACAATGCGCGGCGAAAGAATATAACCCCCCGTGTTCCTTGCTATCTGTCGCGGACTCAATCGCTGCGGACTGCCATCTTTGTGTCTCTGCTGGCCGCACGCAGCGTCGAGATGATCCGGCGTCCAGTGTCGCCCCGCGCCGCCGCTTACAAGAGCACTTGCACCTGCACAATCCGGTTCACGTTCATACGAAGAGATGGAGGACAAGTGACGACGGCGGCGGCCATCATCCATGCTTCCCCTTTGTTGCGAAGAATCCAACGACGAAACCCGGCTGCTGCATGAAGTGTGCGACGAGCTCGTCTGACCAAACGAGAGAAATCGTCGGTAACTCTTCATGTCGGGTGTCGATCTTCTCAACAACCCACGACAGCTGGCCACCGCCTCGCCCCAGGCCTTTTTCTGACTGTCGTTGACCTCCACCAAGCTGCTTTTAAACGACCTTCTAATCACGACGTCGCGGCGTCGAGACCGCCTCTTGAAAATATGCAACCGGTGCGTTCCATCAATGATGCTGGCGACGTCACTGTCGCTATCGCCGCCCGACGTATGATTGTGTTCCTCCCCGTCTGTCCCGGCTTCGATGCTTCGATGTCTTTTGACGATGCGGAGCGGTCGTGGCTCGTTGCGCTTCTGCTCCTCCTCCTGCTCCTCCTTTTGCTTCTGTTGATTGATTTCGCACTGCGGCGGATGAGATGCCATACTAGTCATATGAGGGAATTCTGGTTGGACATGAGCCTCGTGTCATCAACCAAGTAGATTACATAAAAAAAAAAAAAAGAAAAAAAAAAGAGGAAAATAGTAAAAGGGAAAAAGATGGAAAAGAAAAAAGAAAAACCAAAACCAAAACGATAACTGCTTGTTGTTATTGTTATTGTAACTGTTCTTGTAAAGTGTAGCTGTCCGAGTAACGTTGTCCAAATTTGGCACTCGGTCTAATGCATGGTGATGGAAGAAAACACAAACAATAGATACGGTGGAAAGAGCGATGAGAAGAAACGGGCCACCCCCACGGACAGAGTTGGAGGCCCCATACTTGCTGGATTTGGCCGCCTCTATGTCAAATTTTCATACACCACATCGGTGAAAAAGCGCGCGAGAAGAAAATTGCTATGTTTTGGAATATACATGACAATACTAGGCTGAAACCATGCAGTGAATGAAAAAAAAAAAAAAAAAAAAAAAAAAAAAAAAAAAACCGATTGTGGGTATCAATGACAAATGCGAAGGCTACATGTATAAAGGAATGATGATGCAAGTAGGAATTATGTGAATGGCATGAGTCCCTTCCACAGCAATACTGACCGACGGCCGTACCGCCGCCATCATTTCTATCCTCTGTTCGGTCAAAAGTGGGCGTGGCAGGAAAGAAATCGAGACGTCTGAGGGCTACCGATGATAGTCTGTGTCACCCACTGCACAACGAAGTTTTTCTTTTATCGACTCAACATCAGATTCTCCCATTGGCAGAAACCGAATCTGCCATTGTTAGCGATGTTTCCTGAGACTCAAGGAGGGAAAAGCAAGGAGGGATCTGTTTGCTTAGAGCCAACGCGATCAGTCCGTTCGCTTACCATGTCATCCGGAATTCCTGTTGTCCCATACAACACAGACTCGCCCAGACTATTAGAGACGCCCTTCTTGACTCTATCTTCCCACACCCCGTCCCAGTTCCATTCCCCAGGTGTGCGTACTGCCGGGGTGGTTGACGAAGACACACTACCGTCGCGGCCGTCCTTGGAAGCCAAAGAGACATTCACCTCATCAGATTGGGCACTCTGACTAGAGCTTGGCTGCCGATCAGAGAGTTTTCCTGATTTTCGCCGGTGTGTTCGCCAGGCGTGCCAAGCTCCAGGATTTCCAGCTGCCTCCAAAGGCACAGAATCAAGGACTTCCGCCGTCTCAAATGCACTCTGAATATACTTGAGGATGCAATAAATAGATACGTTTGGTTGTCCAGTCTTGGAATTATTGCCGAAAGTAGTATCCGCGTCGGACGCTTTTGGTGGCATGGAGCTGCTTCCTAGATTCGCACTCGTTCGATCGGATCCGGCACTGGCGACCCCCCGGTCACCACTGACCGGTCTGGACTCCGCGTCGGATGGCTTTCCCCGTCCGAACCACTCTGGGAATCCGTGGCGCAGACTGAAACTGCCAGGGGGTGATGGCTGCTGGTCGGCTGCGCTGACAGTTCCGTCGTCCTGGCCATCTGTCGAGTACATGTACGTCGTCAAGGGCGAGACCAGGGGGTGAAATATGTCTGTGGAAAAGAGCACAAGAGGGGGCAGCTTCGGGTATGTGTCGGGAAAGTAGATTTGAAATCGTAAGACGGCCGGTGCGTATGGTCCTGTTTTATCTCTCTCCCTCTCACTGGTCAACAACTGTCATTATGCCCAACGTTTTTTTTTTTTTTTTTGTGAGGCAATTGTAGTAAAAATACTAGCTCATTATCACGAGCTCTCTGGATTTTTTCTTGGTCTTTCTCACCATCGCGGACAAATAGCACAGCAGACCACAGCGCAGGGTCTCCGGGCGTCAGTGTAACAAAGAGGCCTTCAGGACATGCTTGCTTCAAGCCGGCACTGGGGACGAACGAATTCCGTTAGTAACTGGTGGTGACACAAGGGCAGGGAGCAGCGAGAGACGAACAACTCGGACACTAAATGCTGCTTCCGAAGAGACGGAAGACTCAATAGATCGGTCATGCCCGCCTCAGCACATATGGCATTTACAAGACTATAAAAAAAAAAAAAAAAAAGATGCGAGCATGCACAACTCCCACGCTTGCTTCGTGACAAGAGGGAGGACGGAACAGGGGGAAGCTGTCGGAATTGGGGCGGTGTCCAGGGCGGTGAAAGATTCTGCCAACCAAATTGGAGCAAGTTGAACGGCGGGGTTGTTTGTTTACTGGAGGCGGGGAAGACGTCAGATGTGTGGCAAGGAAATTTGGAATGCAATTTGTGTACTGTTTCATGGCTAGCGCTCTCCCTTCTATCACTACTCTCTCGGAAAAGAAGCCCAGAGAATATCTACATACATTTTATGTATACTCTCTCCGTTTTTTTTTTTTTGCCCTCCATTCATCCATCCATCCGTAAAGACCTGGATCTCGTACGTGTGTCCGTCCATGCGGCAGGGTAGATACCCAGATGTACTTTTATTATAAGTTGCGCCTTCCGAGTCAGCCTTTTGAGTCAGCCTTCCGAGTCAGCCTTCTGAGTCCTGACAAAAGCCTTTCAATGACCCAGTCGCTTCTCAATCTTGGCCGATTCATGAGCCTTGACCTGCTCCACATCTCCTCGTGTAGCGTTGTAGGCAACAGTAACTTGATTGAAAGGATTCTCGGGACTCTTGTCAAACTCCTTTCTGATTCTCTGCTTGCGCTGGTCCAGGCGCAAGCCAACGCCGCTGCCATCTGCCTTCATCTCGGCGAGCCTTCGCTCCTCGTACTTGGCAAAGGCGGCGGCAAATCTTCTCTCCGGATGTTTGTCAATCTTGGAGTCGTCCGCTCCGGTCGCTAACGACAGGGCATCGAGGGCGTTGTCGATGCCGGAGGCGCTGAGTGTGGAGGGAGAGTCGGCGTCCAGCTGGGAAAGATCCAAGCCGCGGGACTTTTTGACAGGAGCCTTTGATTTTTTGGGTTCGGCTCGTCCGCCGAGACTGGCTTCCTCTTCCTTGAGTAGCGCATCTTTCTCGGCCTTTTTTCTAGCGGCTTCGGCTTTTTTGGCAGCTTCCGATTCCCTGGGGGTGAGTGGTCCAAGGGTTAGTATTTGGCGTCGTAGTGATTAGAGATGAAATTTTTCCCCCCCCCCAACAGATATTAAATCAGTATCATGAGACCATGGGACGTGATTGCTCACTTTTTGGCATTGCTTTTGGCTCCCTTCTGCCACTGCTCTGCCTCCTCTGCGGCTTGTTTGGCATCCGAGGCGGCGGCCTTTTGCGCAGCAGCCTCGGCCTTGCGGGCGTTGCCTGCCACCTTCTTGCTGTTGTCGCCCTTTTTCCCCGCCATGGCGAAGTGGTTGAGGTGGTGATGTGGTGATAGCTCGGTGATGCTCGGTGATGCTCGGAAGTATGTCGGATGACGACAAAGACTGGTCCGGGAAGGGAACGCGCGGCAAAGCGGTCTGCGGTCTGCGTGCAGTCTGCAACAGACGTTGACACTCCGAGTCGTTTACGTCAGGCGGCTGCTTGGGGTGTTTGGTGATAGCAATGTCGTCGCAGTGCAGCCTTGCCGGGGAACGTGGATGTCAATCTGCAAAAATGGTGCGACAATTGTTTGACGCTTTTTCCTTGCTGCACTCCAGAGTCCACAGGCGACGAGTATTGACCAGTCGACGCGTCGGGACATGGCGCCATCTACGGACCGCCTTCCCTGACCAGGGGAGATGGGGAAACGTGGGCGGGACCTCATCTCCGATATTCATCTCCTCCCCTTCCACGTTTTATTCTCTGCTACATTGATGTCATTCCCAAGCCACACTATCCAACCAGGTTCAGGGTCATCATCAAGGCCATCTATCCCGGCCATGTCGGCCATGGCCGTCTAGGCAGCATTGCCCACAGGCAAGATGTGGCTGCACGCTACCCGCCTGTCACTCGGGGGGGGGTTAGATTCGGGTCAATGTGACAGGAAGCAAACAGAAAAAGAAAAGAAAAAGAAATTCTTTGAAACATTGAGACAACGGTAATCGTCGGCTAGCGGCGGCCGCCGGGGTCCACCCAGGTTGGTCTGCGTTTCTGGACCGCAAAGTTAAACTAATGATAATGTACCCTGTTTGTTTGTGACTGACTGACTGACTCCATACTATGACAGACGTCTTTGCTGGTTCGATCCCTGCGCGTCTTCCGCGTGGTCTGCTTCGTTGTCAAAGGCCGATCCTTGCTCGCCTCCTCATTTGCTCTCTCCATGCGTCTCGTTGCTCCTCATGCTAACCTTGTGCAGTGAGAGACGAGGGCGACATGACGGTGGTCCTCGAGGGGGTCAAGATGCGGTGAACGGGGCAAGAGTGACGGCTGAGGGGGGAATTTGGTCTACCATCTGCCCTTCGGACGCTATACCCGGCGGCAATTGGAAAAGCTACTTGTCGGCAATGCATCACGGACTCTAGCTGGGCGTGGGTACAAAGAGACATCAGAAGCCTCATGCTCGGCCCGAGACATTCTTGGGTTTCGTCATTTGTTGTTGCATCGTGGCTCAATCTGGCATTAGCTAGCCAGCCGAGCCGACCTGCCTGATGTATGCAGGGCTTTTTGCTTCTTGCACATGTTCTCTATGCCAATGTAGGTTTGCTATCGTCATTGGTTATTGTCCGCTCTCACCATCGCTGCCCTTGCCATGGGTGTGACATACCTTGCTGCCAAGATATGTCAATGAAGCTTTTTTTTTTTTTGTCATGCCCTCTCTCCCCTTTCCCCTTTCCTCTTGCCGCGTTCTGCGTCTTATAGGTGCACCGATATTTTCTTGAGTGTTTGAGTGTCCGCATGCGTGTCCGGTGCAACGCTATCATCAGGAGCAACATGAAGAATGTGTGATGAGAAATTTTCCCCTGTTCTTTCTTGGCGTATCTCAATATGAATATTTGTCAGCATTGAGCCAAGTTGTCTTCCCCGCACGTAGATCTAGAGCATGTGTAGAGAATCCCTGTGATATCTTTGTATGTCTGCTATTGATTGGGAGCTTTGAATTTTTTTTTTGTTTCTTTTTTTTTTTTTTTTTTTCAGAATGATCCTCTCTCGCTGCTACTGTAGAGAACTCTCATGCCACAAGAACTACACCCATAACCATGATCATCTGTGCTGTCTTTTCGAGTTCTATCTTCGCACAGCTTTTGTCGCCCCCAACTCCTCAGTAAGCTCAAAAGGGAAACCCTGAATCTGTCAATTTTGACGAGGCACACACACGCACACACACAAGCCCGACATGGAGTTCCGTTGCAGTATGCCGGGACGTGTAGTATGTTGGCCTCTTGGCCAGGACATGGCACGTCTCAGTCGCTGGATGTAGAGGCTGTGTGGTTCATCCACATGTACTCGTAGACCTACTAAGTGTTCCACTTAGACCACAAAGATGAGGGACAACCACATTACCTGTGGGACATATATAAACTTGCCGGGTAAAGTAGATAGCTTCTGAAAAACTTAGAAATACTATATTTTCATAGTATTCGCATATTATATCCTGTAAATCTGTATTTGTCCCTACAGTAATGTGGCTGTCCCACCCTTTTGTGGTCTCCTTGGCGGAACACTAAGGAGGTCTTTTGTATTCCGGACCAATAAATGCAGTGCAAAGTCACTTTTGGACTGTGCCATGACTTGTTGGTAAAAGGCTGAAAGACTGCGACGGAGATGGGCTGCATATGGCACTCTGAAGTCCGTAAAATTCATGTTTATGTATGTACATATGTACACATGAATTTTTCGTTGGATATCAGATACGCTAGGTAGTCAGCGCTCATCTGCCACGGCCTAAGCAACGGAATGGCCAGATCGAGGTCGCAGCTGCGTGACCGGACCAGGTGCAGTTATATCGACTTTTCGCCAGCATCGTGATAAATTGGGCTAGTCAGCTCCAACGTTGTCGGGGTATAGTGACGGGCGACAACTATGTAGCCTTTCTATCCTTCCATGATGCGTACGATATTCTTGGTGCCCAACAACAAGCCCTGCATATTATGAGCGCAGATGGACTAGTGCTACCAGATGTCGTCATTAGTTGGCAAGGCGAGGAGAACTGCCATCCACGACTTGGTCTTCCTCTCGCACTGCGATTGCGAGGATCGTCCATTCGCCCGTCGTCATCGCAGCAGACTCATTGAATGTACGGAATGTGTCAGGACGACGCTGGAAAGTTCATTTTCGTGCAGCTGCATATCCCGCTATCGGTAGCGGTCCCATCTCATCGATAAGTGCCGGAAAACCCCCGGGAATGTCCAGACCACATGATAAAGATGCATGTTTGTTGCATTTGCCTTGCAGGACATGCTGAAGCGTGCTGTGGACAGTGGGGGCCTTTTGAAGCCTCTTTCAAGTGCGCGATTACCGTTCGAGGCCGCCACGATCACACCCAGTCCACGCCCACCTTTTTCCGAAGAGTCGAGACCACCAGAGTGACCAAGCATGACAGGCGCAATTACATACCATACCTATGTAGATATGTACAATGCAGGTCGCTGATGCGGCTTGTTGTGACCAGCAGAAAGGTCGAAGCGTGCTCTGTGGGTGTCGTTCGTGTGCGTGTTTTCAGCCGGCATAGAGCTTTGATTCATCTGTTCTTACCCGCCGACGAAACAATTTCCTTGCCACCTGAAACCTGGCACTGGGCCCGAAAGCAGTGTTTCCGACTGCGAGCTCCGTGGTCAATACCGTTGACAGGTACCTGCGAGGGCGGACAGGTGTTGTGCGTGGCCGTTGCCATCATCGTCATAGCTCTCATCCGTACATGTGCTACAGCTGCTGACTTGTCGGCGCTGGTATTGGAGCGGTGAAGATGGCAGCAGGGCATTCGAGGTTGGTTGATGGCATCCTGGTTTGTGAGTCCGGTTGTGAGTCCGGATGCAATTCTCCCCGACACCGGAATTCTCTCAGCTTTGCGTGCCCGGCCCTAATCTCCCCAAACACCTGGCCCGTCTCGTCGGTTCTGTCACCTGTGGCCCTGACATGCTTGGGAAGGCGGGGGGTGAAGCGCAAGCCGCGGGTTCACTATCAGCGAAATACTGCTTTGGGCTCGGCATCGAAGGCGTCGTGCGACGTGCGACGTTTGGCTGAATATCCGGAACCGAGGACTCGGCGGCTCGCCGTTAGCACGGGAGGCGTTTTGAGTCTCGCCGACGAAAGGCTGATGGCTGCGTCGATTCCACGTTATATTCAGATATGTCCGGATGTCTAAAATCACCGGTCAAACCTGCCTTGCCTGTACAACCCTCAAGGTGGGCGTATAGTGCTACATGTACGGCAGGTCAAAGGTAGTTCCGAATCTCTTTACACCAAAATTGTATGGCGTAAAGTTCTGAATTACCTGAGCCCACTTGTATCATCAACCCACAGGTCACCGGTCAGCAGCCCTGTGGCGGGTCCCCCACTCCCGCTCTCAATTTGGGCGGGTGTGGCTACAGCCAGTGGGCCAACCTGCCACCTGCCACCTGCCCTGCCTCTGGCAGCTGTAACCTGTGCTCCTTCCCGCACAAGCACAAAGAATCAGACCAGGTTGAGTCTGGTTCAACCACATTCGACTTGACATTCTCAGCGCATGTCGTCCCTGCATGAACAACGGCTACCTTGCATCAGCTGTCAGAATCTACTGATATCTTCACCTATACCGGACACCCTTAATTAAGTTTAGTAAGTTACGGTGAATTCTCCCCCGACGCTACTAGCAGGAGTTCCATGAGCCTTGCAATGTTTCGGTCACAACCTGCCTACCTACTGAACACTTCATCCCGTCTGCAATGGTTTCTGGCTGAGGATTGCAACATTTCGTGGATTTCCCTGTTGCAATGAACAAAAAGAGTGTGCGCGCCAGCTGACGCATTCCCAGTCAAAAGAAATAAACCAAAAAAAAAAAAAATCGATCCTTGTTCGACCTGGCGTCCAGTATTGGGTCGAGACATCGCTGTGCACGGTGCAGAATCATGTAGTGTTGCGAAACGCCACCCTTGAATGGAAGATCCTTGAAAGATGGTCCCTCTTCACATGTCCAGTTTGGCGCAAAGAAGAAAGAAGGAATGGAAAATGCAGACTGCGTGTGTTCAACTAATCGGAGAGCATAGACAAACAGGGTCAAGCACTGTCGCAATTCATCTGACAGCATGGACAGGAACCAAGAACAGAAAGAAGAATGCTCCACGGCTCTCGCCAACCTGTGCCTTGCAGCATTCTCGCATGAATTCAGTCTGGCTCAATGAGCTTGAGCGCAAGTCGAATTCCCAGCGCAACATTGGCTTTCAATACCCGTACTCACTGTTGTGAAAGCTTTACTTTGCATGCGTTTCTCGAGTTGGCGGCCGACTCGCATGCGGCGTCATTGAATTGCCGACGCAAACTGGCCACCCTCGATACTGGACAGACAGTCTAGCCAAGTTCACAAGTCCGCACTCAGATCAAAACCCAGCCTCTCGGGTCGCCCCCCGGACGCTTATTGAGGTTGGCGTTTTGTCCTGGCTCCTCTCTAGCGAGCTAAGCCAAGAAACCTCGTCACGACCACCACCTTTTTAGTGTTTGATCCCACGATACTGGCCCAAGCATTGGTGCGTTACCCTGCAAGGAAATTCGCTTTGAATTTCCGGCAGCCACTCATGAGGCTCCGGGGAACTGTACCGGACCCCGCTAGCCCGGCACAAGGGATACACTCCCCGAAGGTTGCAGTCCGTGTTGACACTGAGCGGATTGGCCTTTGTCGTACGAATGACGACATGAATGACCCGCACAAGGCAGTACAGGGATTAGTCGCCTTGCGGAACACGCGCGCTTCCCGGAACAAGGAGTTGCCTTTAACCAGATTGATCACGAGGCGCTATGGGACCAAGCGGTGAGCGCGACAACTCCTTTCAACATTGATAACACAGACGGCAAGCAGATTTTACGGGCTGCACATGCATGCTCTTATGCTAAATAAACGATGGCATGCTTGAAATCGATGACGACTGACTGTTATCGCTCTCGAGTAGTCTTCTGCTGATGCGACCCTGCTCGCTTGAATGCATAGACGCTACTGGCGTATCCACGTTTCCGGGTTGCTTAACAACACGATGCTCGTTAGAGAAGCTGCATGACACGCATACTACCGCATGAGGAATAGGATATGTCCATGTCGTTTCTCAACACTAATATCAAAATAACAGGGTTCATGTGCCATTGCTACTTACACACAGTCGTATTCTGTGTTTCGAGGCATTGTCTTTTTACCAGGAGAGCTTTTCAGCGACAGGGAAGTAGCTTGCCCATCTCGCTACCACCTTCTCATTCAATGATTATCCTCGGTCGCATCCGCCATTTGTTCAACAAAGCCACATGCCTGGAAATACAGCTTCTACGGTGGCACTGATGCGCTGCCAACAATCGTTTTGGAATTTTTTTTTAAAAAAAAAAAAAAAAAATACAGCAGAGCTGCTGTAGACCGAATTAGATTACCATCAAGTCATCAACCCAACAACCTGCTAGGGTCGAACCAGACAGCTAGAACATCGCTAGTGCGTACTTCATCCTCACGCGGTGGAGCCGGCAGCAATTCCGGGACTCTCCCGCAACGACCCATAAATTTGTACCAGACTGGGGCGGCGCATGGATCATCGAGGAACCCACCCTTCTCAGCTGCTACTCCAGGGATCTCCCAAGGGTCTTACCGGCGGAGTAGAATTAGAGCTGCCTCTCTTGCACCTTTTCAACAAGAAGAGGGGGGGGCGGCGGCGCGGAACTTTCCCTTTCATTTCCGAACTCCAACAACTATGAGTTTCAACTGCGATACTCATTCAGAAAGGGCCGAAACGTCTCCAAGCCCATGGGTGCGGTAACTGAAAACCGAGAATCTGCTTGGAACACCAACTAGCAACTGGTGCCTCTGCTTTGGTATCCAATGACCGGTCTTCTTGACATGTCGCTACGACAGCCAAGCCCTTGATCTGGGCGGTTGCGAGGTCCAAATAAACTCGCGGTTAGCAAGGATGATTGACAAACCAGGCTGCTGAAGTGAAGTACTGTTTGTTGACTGTGCTGATTATGCTGCCCATCGTCTTCTCTGAACGGCGCACACACCAACCAATTCAGTTTCACGTCGGGGGTCGGCTCCCGAAGGCGACATGCCTAGGCGGGCTTCTAGAAGAGGCAGGAAGCATGGCTGTGAATCATATGATCAACATGATGCCTGCTTTTTCCCCTCCTCGATACCCTCACACAACATGCATGGGTTTACATGCAGTCCCTCTGGAGGTCTTTCCAGCCGATTGACTGAGAGCAATCCGACAGCTCTTGAGACTTTGCGCTCTGTATGACGGGACATGACCAGCTCACGAGTGGTAGGATTGCGAACATAACTACCGCCGAATTATCGAAGATTTATGTGGATGCACTCAAACTGTCTCGCCATTATGGTGATTGGAAAGCGGCAGCAAAATCTACCACGTCAACAAGGCGCCGACCAAGGCGATGTTCGCCTCGTGATTTCAGCACTCTGGATGACGAAAAAACTGTGCTCCGGTAAACGAGTGCGCGTCTTGGACCTCGATTGTATCGAGAGAGTGATTGTGGCTGCTTGGACAATCGTTATCAGAATCATCGCCTCACCATTTCGTGATCACGTCTGAAGATTGCACGGCCATGTGCACAGGCCTCATCAACGATTGACCAGACCATTGTGAACTTCTCTCGACAAAACTGGGACCAGCACGGTGTCACATAGAGGGCATGAAATGGCGTTGAAGGGTTCTTGGCACACCGAGCCCCAGAAGAAAAGGATTGACAGCCGGTACAAGCAAACACGGCAGACCTTGTCGATGCCGATTAGCTCCGCAAGGTCTCATTGGACCCTCAGCTCTGAATAACCCAAGATAGACGCCACTAAAAATGGTCCAAACGGTCACTGCTAAGAATTACCACAAACACACCCTCCCCCCCCAGTCATGATTACACTACTATTATGTACATACGTGGGACAGTCCAGCTGTTCGACACTGCACATTTGTTGCGGACCTGAGTTTAGAAGTCTGCCTATCCACGGCACTTCCATTACTTTCTCGGCTTCCATGATGCCCTCAATGATTTGAACAACGATTACTCGTAGGAATGGCGCAGGCAGCAATGCCTTCACGGCGGCGCCTGTATCTGAACCTTGGCGAAGATTGTGGGCAAATTTTAAAACTTGCAAGAAGAGCAGTTGGTAGTGGAATCGACAAGAGCATCAAAGAGCCTGCACAATGTCGTGGAAAACTTGGGTTGGTGTGTCTCGTCACTGCTATGGCCCTTTGAAATGGTAAGCAAATGGTATGGTTTTCTGCTTTGGCCCTTCAGCCCCAGCCTCTCAATTTGATGGAGTGGTGACGCTAAGGCAAAAGAAAAAAAAAAGGAAAAGGAAAAAAGGAAAAAAAGGAAAAAAAGAAAAATGAGGGCAGAGGCGAAAACAAAATGCTCACGCGAGACGACATGGCACCAAGTTGTCGGATCAGCAAGGATTTCTACTACTCAGAGTCCTCGTCATCTGGCATCTGGCATTTGGGCCCCCCGGTCCACCCCCTTCCTCCTCCTTTAGTGTGGTGGCCCTGGATTGTTTTTACAAGGACAGACCTTAAGAGATTGTCAGAACTGGACAGGGGGGCTACCGGCTCGTCATTCTCAAAATTAGCACTTTGCTGAAAATTACCCACGCCCCCCCCCCCCCCCCCCCCCCCCGGGCGTCTTCCCTTCTCAGCATCACAGGGCTCTTCGGTCAGTGCCTTGTAGAAAGTGCTCTTCCCCTCGCACGCCCAACGCACTTGTCCCTGATCTGGGTTTGGTGGCAGGGCACGTCGCCACATTGCCTTGTTTGGTGGTGTTGGCTTAACAGGAGACACCACGGAACAGAGAGGAGATCAAAACCTCAAGAGTTTGCTCATTTAATACCACTCGTTACAATCTGGTCCCAACCGGAGCCCAACCTGACGGATCCCCATATGGACCTAGGTCGCCTAGTATCCCCGAGAGGGTGGGGGCTTGTTTCTTCTGCTTTGTGACTTCAATGTACAACAGGCGCAGCCGGCTTGGTGTTTCTTATATGTGTATCCACTCCCACTCTGTTCTTGCGACCTATTTCTAGTTTTTTCCCTCATTGCCACGCCAGATTTCGGATCCCCTATCAAGAGGTATATATCTTGGACGTCTTGTCTCGTTCAGCGCCAAACGCGAGAAGACCTACTTGAGCCTTTTTCAACAAATCTGCTGGGAGCTCTGCGCCGCTTACACTTGCTTCCTCGCCCACTTCTGTGCCCAGTGTCACCGAGTCATCCTCATTCCGACTTTTTTTTTTTTTTTTCAATTCCGGTCTCCAACATAAATACATGCTACAGAATAGAATCGCATCCGCAGTGTACAACGTCAAGGCACTTGAAAAGCCGGCACACTTACACCCGTCGTCTTTCAGCCTTGATAGAGTGTATTGCGGCTCACTTATTTACATGAACTCTACTCATTTAACTGATCGAGTCCTTCGAGGCGCCTTGTGCGTGTCCGCCGCATACTCGCGACTCGAAAACTGAGTGACGAAGATTTATTTTAGAAGATAAATTCAGCAGTCCTCGGTTAGAATATCCTCAGTTTTTTTTTTTTTTTTTTTTTTCCAAGAAAATCAAAACACTAGAACAGGCTTCATCATGAGAAAACACAAATTCAACGGACCCGGAAAGGGGGGAAAGAATGGCGCAAAAACACCGCCCTTTCCTGCTAGACAAATGTTTGTCTTGGGTAAGAAGCTTCGCATTGCTTTATCCTTCATTTTTTTTTTGCAGATTTAAACTGACCATTGGCACACATAGCATGCTGCAGAATATGCGAGCCCATCGCATTCATGTCCATCTTTCCCTATATTTACTACATGATCAAGGATTTCAACATCACGGATGACCCCAGCAAAATTTCCGTCTATGCTGGCATGGTTACATCTGCCTTCACTCTGGCCGAGTTTGCCACCGGTGTCATGTGGGGAAGGTTGAGTGACAAGATAGGGCGCAAGCCAGTACTCTTGTTTGGCCTTTTGGGCACTGCTGTGAGCGTTTTGGTTTTTGGATTTGCTCCGAGCTTGCCTGTGGCTCTTTTCGCCAGGGCTCTGGGGGGACTTTTGAATGGGTACGAATCACGGGGGTTTTTTTTTTTTTTTTTTTTTCTTTTGCCATGAAAACGCCTTCTAACTTCCGAGTGATAGAAACATTGGCGTCTTGCAAACCACGGTTGCAGAGCTAGTGACGGTGAAAGAACAGCAACGTGAGTTTTTTTTTTTTTTTTTTTTTTTTTTTTTTTTTTCAACTAATTAAATCAAAAACGACCAATGCGATTCGAATTACTGATTTGGAGACACAGCTCGTGCGTATACAATCATGCCTATGGTCTGGTGTATTGGGTAAATCATAAGCAAAAAGCAATTCCTCTCAAATTGGTTCCATAGTCTAACCATGTTCAGATCTATCATCGGTCCCATGATCGGTGGCGCTCTCGCACGGCCTTGTATCAGCTATCCCGATCTGTTTCCTCGTGGCACAATCTGGGACCGCTATCCGTATCTTCTTCCAAACTTGTTCAGTGCCATCACCGTTCTCTTTGGCGTCATTGTCGGCTTCTTGTTTCTCGAGGAAACGCATGCATCCAAGAAGCAACAGCGTGACGCGGGTCGTGAATTGGGAGAGCGCATTCTGTGCTTGATACACAATGTTCCGATATGTCGCAGTCTAGGTCGCAATGTCGAGAAGGAGAGCCTATTGACACATAATCGTCCGACCGGATACGATACCGCCACAGGATCTACGTGTGAATCCGACATGTCAGAAACCGAGGAGACTTTGCCAGCATATCAAAGCTGCGAGACGTCACCAAGAATGACACCCAGAAGAGCCCTAGCCAGTGCCATGCCGGTGGCAGTTCCTGAGCCGAGTGAAATGAAGAGCGAGGAGAAAATGGTCATTTTCACCAAGCCTGTCATTATGAACATCATGTCTTACGGCATCTTGGCATTCCATACCATGACATTCGACCAACTCTTCCCCGTATTCTTAAGCATGGGAGAGCCGGAGGGTGGTCGACGAGTCGAGCTTCCCTTCAAGTTCGTGGACGGGTTTGGACTAGACACTAAAACCATTGGCGCCATCATGTCCGTACAGGGTCTCTATTCCCTCTTCTCCAACTTTATGATTGTCGCTCCGGTCACGCGGCGCCTGGGGTCTTTACGACTTTTCCGTCTACTTGCCTTCACATACTTTGCCCTATATCTCGTCACGCCTTATGTTGTCCTGCTCCCACACGATCTCAGGATGCCAGCCATCTACATGTTGGTTGTCTGGAAATGCACATACGCGACCATGGCGTATCCCAACAATGCCATTCTGCTCGCCAACTCTGCGCCATCCAAGGAAGTTCTCGGTACCATCAACGGTATCGCTGCATCCACTGCAAGCTTGTGCCGTGCTCTAGGGCCTACAATCTCCGGCCTCCTGTTTTCTCTGGGTCTTCAGACGGGCTACTCGGGCTTAGCTTGGTGGTTCAGTGGGCTCGTCACCATTGTTGGGGCCTATTTGAGCTCCCAAATTTCTGAGGGGGGCCCTCGGATTATTGAGGCCGAAGACGTAGTCTCATTACTTGACGAGCCCTTGCTCAATGATGACGAGCATGAAGATGCGGTTTGAAGTCTTACTACGACGATGATCGAAATCACTTAAAAAAGATGATGACGATGAAGATTAAGATGAAGAAAGGAGAAGAAGAAACATATATATCCGTCATCTCATCCACCTCAAAGTGGAGTCTCCATCGGTTCGATTTTTTTTTTCTTTTCTTTGGAGAAAAGTTGAACCAGAGAGACTTGCACTCTCCATCTAACTCTTAGTCTTCTTCTTCTTTCCTTCTCAATCGACCAAGTTTCGCACACTATATGCCTTGGTTGACTAGACTGATGTTTAATGATTCTGAACCACCACTACAGACGGCTTTTACGCGTGGAAAACAGGATGTAAAGTGCGTTCAGCCGGCATGAGACTACGAATCTGACGAAGCCACGTGGATTCATTGCATGGAGGACGATTCGCAACACCCGGGGCGAGACTTGTCCGAGATTGTCACAAATTTCTTTCTGCCTCGACCCTCGGAGATGCTTTCCTCTCTCCGATTTTCCTGTTTTGTTTTTTACCCTTTGACACGCATAGTTGATGAGCATTCCATACAGACTGAAATCCCTGCAGATACGACAACCCTAGAGAGAAATGGCAACATCCATCCATAGCGGGCAGGGAACATGGCGTCTTCTTCTTTTCTCTTTGCTCTCTCTCTCTCTCTCTCTCTCTCTCTCTCTTTTTTTTCCCCACCGGTTTTCTTCCTATTTTCTTCGTCTTCGAGGAAATCGGAATCCTTTACCTGTCTTATTGGATCCAAATATCTGGGCTTGTTCAGCACATCCGGACAGGACATGTGGCACGGAGCTTTTCACGCTGATAGACGGGAAGTCACCGTATTGGAAAGGGGGTCTGGTATCAAAAGAATGAGGTTCTTGGATCTAAGCGACGACTATACGAAAATAATATGCTGCATACGGGGGGGTTGGTTTCTAAATGTAACGAAAAAAAATAATAGGAGCCTACATGGCTGGAATTTGGGATCTTTTTTTTGCTTTTTTTGTTTATTCATCTTATCCATGGATTTCGGCCTTGCTTTTACGTTAATTTCATCCTGGGCAAGTGCAACAGCAACTAAATAGCAACATGATTTCCATCTTTATTTTTATTTTTATTTTATTCCTAAAAAGTACCCCAATACCTACGAGGTCAAGAATGTCTCCGCTGCACACTGCCCGTCTACCCAACAAGCCGCATCTATTTCTGAGTTCTCGCCATAACAAAATCGCATAATCGAGCTCTTGTGCTCTCTCTCTTGGTCGACAAACTCGGCCTTGGCGAGCTATGTCATGATGACGAATGGCCAAGGTGGATAAGTGGATGGATGGTGGTTTGGAGTCGGACTGGCTACACGACGATATATGCACACATGTACAGGGCCCAATGCGAATCGATGGGCCAGTCTCGGGCAGGTCTCAAATCTCAAAATCTAAAAAACAAAAAATATACACACAAAAGCACAGAAACAAAATGACGAAAATGTCATTGTCGGACGGGTGGCACGCCAGGAGCAAAGGGAAAAAGGGAAAAAGAAAAAAAAAAAAAGGCGGCGGGGAGTGGTATTATCCGCTACGGAAATCCTCAGCACTAAATAATGCACACCGGGCGCATAAGTCCATTATTGCTGTGCAGTAGCATCCAGAGAGGGATCGACGGGGTGGTCGATCAGGCGCGGTGACTTGTCTTGGCGCTGTCGGGGTCCAGCAAGCTTTAATGTTTGTTCAAAGTGCTGTTTTGGATTCGCGTATCCGTGAGCCCTTGAGGAAAGGGGGGACTATCAATCCATTGTAGGCTTGCAGGGTCTGTTATCACGCCTGCGTTTTTGTTTCTTTACGTGGAATCAGCGGTAGGGGTGAAGCGAGTGACAGAGGCACGAGTACGAGGAACTCTTGATGTGTGACGCTGCAGAGGTAGTGTGTCTGGACTCTGCGCACGGCGTGCTTTCCACTGCTGTACGTGACAGATTTCTCGTAACGAGCGGCTGTTGGCATGTTCCTAATTCTGAGCTGGAAGTACATGTGTACCAACTCGATGCTATCCATGGCTGGAGACTAAGGTTCAGAAAAGGCTGATCCGGGAAGCACATCGTGGATTCGCCGCTTGCGTCTAATAACCGAGATAAAGATGAAGACGCTGAGGCAGAATCTGATTTCCATATGGTGGCTACAAAGAGTCTGTTGTGCTTGACCACAGGTCTGTCTCACATACCTGTGTATGTGACGTGGCTACCTGTATGACCTCTGTGACACCACAAATCGTTTTCAAGAAGTCAAGATGATAGTTGTTGGACAGAATAGCAAACTGGTCGACATGTGGGCTTTGGGTGTCGTCACTGGGTGATTGAGACACGTTTGCTGTGGTGTTCTCGAGAGCGGTGATTGAAGGGTAAACCCCGTTGTTGTCAAGCTAGAAGAGGAGCTGGAGCTGGAGCTGGAGCTGGAGCTGGAGCTGGAGCTGGAGCTGGAACTGAAAACAAAGCTGGTTGGTACAACACGAGGCTAGCCGGTAGAGAGAAAGCAACAACTAATAAGCCGACTCCTCGTGCCTGTTGGAAGATGTGCACATGCAATTGCAAAATGCTAGCCATGGGCCCTACCCTGCTAGGAGAGCGCCGAGTCTCGGAGTCTCGGAGACGGAGAGAAGCAGACTCGATCCCATGAATTGGCCTTTTGGCTGTCCCTGTCCCGTAGCCGTTATCCTTCAAGGGATGCGAGAAATGTGTTGCTGTCGTTTGTCTCAAGCGGTCGGGTGGCCAATGTCAATCCGCGCTCGTGCTCTTGAATCGGCTTGGCGGCGGCGGTGCCGCCATGTTGGCACTCGTACCGTCGCGACTAGCAGCCGTCAAGCTTGAATCACAGCTCACAGCTACGAGGGTTCAGGGCGCGGAAAGTCGGAGGCGCGAGTAGATGAGGAGAAGATGTTGCTCCCAACGCGTCCAAGGAACAAAAAGAAGGAAGGGAGTTGGAAGGCGTATGGCGGAAGGCGGAAGGCGGAAGGCGGAAGGCGGAAGGCGGAGGGAACAGAAAATGAAGGAAGGCAGGGCCGAAGTGGCAGCCGCAGCCGTCGTAGCCGCACTAGTTCGGCAGGAGCCACGAGAGTCCTTGCTTGTACCGCTGTACTGCTGCACTGCTTGAGAAGATGTCTGCCGGCCTTTCTGCTCCTCTCCATGGTGTTTACAGGGCCGCGACCATCCCGTTGGACCATCGAGTCCATGACTGATGATGAAACTCGGCCTCGAACTAGACATTGACTCCAAATTCTCCCAGGCAGTCAATCTGACAACCGTACATCACAGCCGGGTCATACACCGTCCGGACCCTGGGCCAGTTAATAGCACGACAAAGTAAGTTGCGACAGAAATATCTTTCGCGACGACTCCGTCCCTCCTCCACCGCCAAACGCTCGATATCGGTCGGGTACCTCTCTGCCCTGCAGCTGCAAAGTGCAAACTGCAACCGTCTTCTTCTTCTTCTTCTTCTCCTCCTCCCATGTCTTCTTTTTATTGGCCCGGGCCATCTACAACTTACAACGCAGGACTCGACCGGTAATCGCCGCTTGTCCATTCTCTAGAGCCCCTCCCGAGTCCCGGCAACCCAGAGATTGGCATCGTTACAAATCTGGGCTCTTTGCCGCATCCTGATTCCTTTTGACCACCGATTGGAGTCATTGGACCAGGCGGGCACCGCAAGACAGCAATGCCATCGCATGGTTCCTCGTCTCCGAACCACCAGCAAGGAACCAAGAGACAGCGACAGTCTTCCCATGAGAGCGCACCAGACTGCAACAGCCACCAGAGCCCGAGCGACCAGTTTGCCAGCGATGCTGTCCTACAAAAAGGTACAAATGCCACCGGCAAGGCTGGCCAAGGCAATAACTTCCGCAATGTGAGCGCCTGCAATCGCTGCAGATTGCGCAAAAACCGCTGTGACCAGAAGCTCCCCAGTTGCGCCAGCTGCGCCAAAGCCGGTGTCCCTTGTGTTGGATACGACCCCATCACAAAACAGGAAATTCCACGAAGGTGCGCCGCCATGCTGTCTTCGTCTTTTGTTCCTCAAGTTCAGGCATCATGCCTGCGGGAAACGACGCAATGCGCATCCTATGTATACATTATGAATGAATACTGTGCTAAACTTTGACACGCCGCTTAGCTACGTCTTCTACCTGGAAGCTCGCGTGGAGCAGCTCGAAAAGCTACTGACGGACAACAACATTCCATTCCCCGCAGCCGAAAACCTCGAGCTCTGTTCTCGCCCGTCTGTCGAGGCAACAAGTACCAAATCTACCGCAGCTACCCGCTGCTCTGAATGCTCGTCCGAGACGAACAATGGCGCCAGTGCCAAGCAGCACCAAGCATCGGAGGAGCTCAAGGTGAAAAGGGCGTCTCAAAGCCCGGCGCTGGCCAATATCATCAACCGCTCCAAGGCTAGATCATTGGCCTCGGCATCCGGCGTGTCTTTTGCAAGAGTCGTCGTCGCGGCGGTGCAGTATTCCGTGTCTGAGCAGACGGATACCGATGAGCGAGCCGCGAGCTGCAAAGCCAATGCTGGCGCCTCCATGAGAGACTCTTTTTTTGGTCTTCATACGAGACCCACCATTCAGCCAGTGCCCTTTCCAGAGAAGGAAGAGGGGATGCGTCTCGCTACGCTCTACTTCGAGCACGCTAATCCTCAGATACCAATCCTTCACCGGGTCGATTTCATGCAGACGTTCGACAAGGCATACGCCTCTGGGGCGGCCCAGGGGCTTACAGCCCAGGAACTGTACATGATGAATATGGTTTTCGCTATAGGATCTGGAGTTATACTTGGGGAGCCAATCAAGACTTCGGCTTCGGTCCATCCTGGACTATCATTGAACCGTTCAAAGTCCGCGTGTCAACCCGAGGAATACCACGCTAGCGCCATCGTCCACTTGGAAGAGTGTCTCAGCACGAGCGGTGGCTTCTTGGAAGTGCTACAGGCCGTCTTATTGCTTGCCAATTTTGCGCTTCTACGACCTGTACCGCCCGGGCTATGGTAGGCTAATCATGCTTCATTTCATTGCACCTAATATCCCTTGCCTAAATCTCTTGGCTGACATTTGATGATTTCTTTTTTTTTTCTTTTCTTGTCATTATGTTTTTATCTTTTCTTTTTCTTTTCCTTTTTCTGCAAAGGTATATTACTGGCGTGGCTGTACGATTAGCCGTTGATTTAGGGCTTCATCACGAAGATGGATTGGATGTCGAAGTAGAAGTAGTTCCTCCTGAAACAAGCGCGGGTTCTAGAGGAACTGCTCAAGCTTCCCAGATGCGGGAAGATAGTGCTCAAGATCGCGGTCGACGATTATGGATTCGTGACTTGCGACGACGTCTTTGGTGGTGTACGTATACGTTCGATAGACTGGTCAGCACGTGTGTGGGCAGACCGTTTGGTGTCAGTGACGAAATCATTACCACTGCGCTGCCCTCTCTATTGGATGATGCATTCATCACTCGACGTGGATTTGAAGAGCCCCCTGACGGCGTACATCACCCAAGCTACAAACGTGTTGCGCATCATTACTTCCGCCTGCGGCTTCTGCAGTCCGAGATATTGCAGGTTCTTCAGTACAACCAGGCCCAGCTTGCGCGCGCAACAAATAGAAGCCCTGACAAGATATACTCGGAGTTGCGCCCGCACTTGCCATGTCCATTTCTGGTCCAGTTTGACTCATTTCGCTCGTGGCGAATGGACGTTGATGGAAGACTGTTTCGGTGGAAGACGTCAGCACCAACGAGAGAAGAAACGGGTGTTGCATTTTCTACCGAATTCTTTGAACTCAACTATTGGCAAGCCATTATTCTCCTATATAGGCAGAGCCTCAGTGTGCCGGCCATGTTTGAGGGAGAATACAATCCGTCGGATGAGGTGAACAGCCCATCGGCCTTTACAGCAGAACTGGGAGAAGATGAAGATTATGTCTATGTAAAGGTGGCTGAGGCCGGGCAAAAGATTCTTCGAATTTACCGGCAACTTCATCTCGGCGGACTCGTGAGCTATACGTATCTATCAACTCATCATCTCTTCATGGCCGGCATCTCGTATCTGTACGCGATCTGGCATTCTGCTCTAGTGAGGAGTCGCTTGGTAAGATTGAACCACCTCGTGTTTCCAAAGAAGAAGAAAGGAAAAGAAAGACATGACATTTTTTTTTCTCGCCCTTCTTCCCCCTTCTTCTTTTCTGTGTCTAACAAAAGAAAATTCAAAAAGACCATGGACGAAGTAGATTTTACGGTTCTGGCAGCAAAGTCGGTATTTTCAGACATGATGGAAAAGTGCCCGCCGGCAGAGACATGCCGAGACGCTTTTGACCGAACAGCCAGGGCAACGATGAAAATGGCCAGCTCCAACGGTGGATTCGGTGCGCCTTTTCCGCAGCCACGACGACAAGGACGAGGAACGACGTCGTGTACGACAGTACATGATGGCGCATTGTTGGTTCAAACTCCAACCCGCCATCGACACCGTCCATCAGAGCAGGCAGCGTTCCATGTCGACGCTTCATTGTCGGACGGGCTGTCGACGCCTGAACTCTCAGCGGCGGGAGAGAGGACAGTATCTGGACAAAAAGCATCCCTTGCCACCAAGGAAAAGGCATTGAAAAGTGACACAATCATGAGTGGCCAGTCGAGATCGGCCCGGAGTGGTCTCAGTCCCAGCGACAGGATGAGCCAAGACGATGCGTCTTCGATTGACCCTTCACTCGTCCCATCACCTCATGGCACCCTGACCGCACCATTCACGGGTCAGCAATTCGGCTTCCAAGATTTCAGACGCTTCCCCGACGCCCACAAAATGGAGTTTCTACATGGCCTCGAAGCGGGTCCCAGCGGCGAACTCAGCAGTGCTGACCATGAAAACGGTGATATCGGTTTTGGTTTGAACTGGGACGGTCTGCATAATGAATTCCGGGAGGGTCAGCACATTGACCCTTTTGACACTTTTTTTTTTGGCGGGCAACAAGGCAGTGGCCATGCTGGCCATCGGAGTGGGAACAATCATTGAGCAGTTTCGGGCGATTAAAGGTAACACTCGGCGCAGATGTTCGAGTCTTGTGTTGAAAGGGTCTTTGCTTTGAAAGAGGTGTCGGACATGAAAATGAAGGTGCGAATTTCCAAGGGGTTTTTTTTTAAAAAAAAAAAAAAATCTCATTTTTCCTTGTTTTGTTTTTTTTCCTCTTTTACCTGGATCGCTTCTTCTTCTTCTCTTTAAATTGTCCCTTGTTTAATATATACCCTTTGCAGCTATTGGTCGGGTCGGACACTTATTTCAACACTACCTACAAGCAAATAATAGCAATGGTTCGTATGTACGCGAAAATAGAACAGGGCCAGAAAGGAAGCTGCTTAGAAAATGGATTATAGATCAGATGTGCCTAGGCCTTTTTTTTTTTCTATTTTTGACTGAAGTTTCGAGATGTGTGCGTATGACCAAGTCGAGGTCTGCCTAAGGGGGTATATTCAAAGTATCTACAACGTGGCTGGTCTCGGCTCATGACGACAGGAAAGAAAAAAAAAGGCAATGATGCATGGAAAAGCAGAGTACAACGCTCTGACATGTGAGGTGAATTTTCTCCCGCGCCCTCTTGTCCTTCTTGTCCCTCTTCGCTCCGCAGAGTAAATGCCCCGTCCACCAAAGACAATGCCAACATAGACCAGCACCAATTCACATCCATCAAACTCACCTGGGCGACTTTTCTCCCCCATTCCATAGCGTCCAACTCGTCTATTCGTCGTCTCCAAAACCAAGAACCCCCCCCTCCCACCCTAGCTATACCGTCTACTCGATCTCCGCCCATCACTCCTCCCACTCCGACTACTCCTCCTCCGGCTCTTTCTCCTCCCCGACGGCGGCGGCGGCGGACTATGCTCCTCAATGACCACCACCTCATCCGGCCCAATGTCCTGCGCCGCAGCCGCTCTCGACGACGAGGACCGCGGCGGTGGCGGTCTCCGCGGCGGCACGGAATGCCGGGTCCTCGTCGTGGTCCGACTCCGCACCTCGCGCACCTCCCTGACGTGCCGTCCCCTGCGCGCGCGGCCGACCCGAGAACTCAGCACGCTGGGAGTGGTAAGCACTTCCGAGACGGATGCACCCCCGCGGGGACGACGCGACGACGACAGCAACAGCGCCGCGGGACCGAAGCCCAGAGCCGAGTAGAGCAGGAACAGCAGGAGGAGCACGCCGGCGAGCGAGCCGAGCACGATGGCGACGACCACGCCTGGGGGAGGCGAGTCGTCTAGATTGTTG
>SRPU01000233.1:0-25879 GCA_018360185.1 Claviceps lovelessii
CTCTTAAATTTATTTCTTTTTTATTTTTTAATAAAAGAGAATACTTTTATTTTTTTTATTTTATAAAAGTAGGAAATCTTTTATATCTTTTTTTTATAAAAATAAAGTCTTTTAAAAAAAAAATTATAAAGTAATATATCTTTATTTTTACTAATTCTAAACTTTTATAAAAGTAGAAATTCTTCTATACTATATTCTTTTTTATTTTATAAAAGGAAAAACTTCTTTTTTAGTAAATTTATTTTTTTTATAAAAGAAATAATAACATCTACACTCTTTATAAATATAAACAATCGAGATAGATATGTGCTTTGGGTTGGGTCAGGAGTCGATGGCTTCTAGAACATTCACCAACAAGTAAGGACATTCGCCAACAAGTAAGTAAATGCTTCTCATGTCAGTGGTAAGAGAAAAGTCCCAGCTAGAAACTAATATGTAAAGGCACGGAAATCTGCTATAACTGGAAGAGTTAAAAGAGATTCACGAAGTTTACGACACGCTCCTTTCTCAGTTTCATAATTCTATCAAATACAACACTTGCAAGTACAAATACCCCGGTATGTTGAATATCGGGTCTGCGAGCGCCCCTTTCCACTCCCCATACTCTTTATTGATTTCCAACCTCCATAGCCACTATAACACATATATAATTAAGTAGATTCAACAGCAACTTCGGATAGAACCTCACGCTTGTCATTGATAAGTGCCCAGACAGAGTCGTCTCCAGGCTGGGGCTTAACGCTGCGCTTGTCATTGATAAGTGCCCAGACAGAGTCGTCTCCAGGCTGGGGCTTAACGCTGCGCTTGTCATTGATAAGTGCCCAGACAGAGTCGTCTCCGGGCTGAGGCTTGACGCTGCGCTTGTCATTGATAAGTGCCCAGACAGAGTCGTCTCCGGGCTGGGGCTTGACGCTGCGCTTGTCATTGATAAGTGCCCAGACAGAGTCATCTCCGGGCTGGGGCTTGACGCTGCGCTTGTCATTGATAAGTGCCCAGACTGAATCGTCCCCAATCTGCGGCTTGACCTCGTACTTGGGAGCCGCTTAGTCGATGTCAGCCTCTAACATAACCAAGATCCAAAGACAAATTCTTCTAGTAGAACGTACCGTCCACTGGAGCCGCGCATGTGCTAGTCACTATAGACAAAGCAACGAAAAGAACGTTTTGGATCTGCATTTCGAGGCTGATTTAAATTGTTGACTTTGTGGTAAAAAAAAGTGATTGTAGATAAATAAAACGATCAAAGGTGTATTGCTTAAGGACAAGTTGAATGGGTTTTTTTTGGTCGATGTAGGATCTATTTATTTGGGTCAACTTTTGCTACCAAATGATGACAGAGTCGACTTCGCAGTTTATTTGTCAGTCAAATGACGCAATACCACAAACTTGCAGTTGTGCCAAACCATTGTCACTGGGTGGTGGTCCGAAGACAACAAGGGAGACGTTGCTCTGGAGTGGAGACGCATAATATTATCTATACACATATAGTACAACTACGAAGACATTTAACCTCCGAGTGACAGGAAGATAGGAAAAGATAAGAAATGTTGTCTGCATGACACGAAGCCTTTACTCCTGTCAACAAACATGTCCGATAAAAGGTGACAAGTTCAATTGCCGACAGGCATGTCGCCGCCTATGATAGTGACGTCTAGGTCAATTGTCGAAGTTACGCGAAAATTCTCAACTGCCGACTGCAACCTTCAGAATTAACTTGATCGGTATACATGGGAATGTGGCGTAATTATTGTAATGAATATCATTGTAGTTACATCTCATAACCCCATATTATACCATACCCAAGCCTTTATAGTGGGTTGTGTTGCAGGTACAATAACCTCCGCCATTAAGAAACGGCGACCAGCATTCCAATCAGCAAGCTTTTCTTATGCATAACTAGCAAAGAAGGACTTTTTATACTCTATGGAAGTGAATTGCGCTCTTCGGTCGGTCGGTATGACTCAGATACCCTGGCGCCAATACCAGCTATATTACTCTCAATTTCCCCAGCCTATCGACTGTTTGGCATTCTTCAGAATCTCACAACTCTACGCCCTCTCAGAGTCTCGAACTCTAACTCCTGACATAATTCATTCTTCATTCATCATGGACGCATTGTCTGCTTTTGAGAAGTCGAAAAGCCCTGAGTACATGCCCGTTGACGCTTCCTCAGAGGGTGACAATGAGGATGACTCCTTAATGAACCACAGGTGGAAGCCCGTGAACTCTCGCATGTCGCGTGTATATGTCTACGCGGCCCGAGTCTCTGGTGTCTTAATTTACACTATTCTTCTGGTTACAGTGACTTCATGGTGGTGGCAGAGGGAAAGATTGCACGGCCCAGGAGTTATCAAGTGTTAGTCTCAAGACCTTCTTCGTCAAATTGCTTCCCACTACCCATATGTATTGCTAACCGACTCCTACAAAAGCTCCGCTAACTCCTCATATCCAATATGAGGAAAAGTTCTTTCCAAAGATGGACACTCATAAATACAGCATAATGGGACCACCGAGCCCAGAACTTGATGCTAAATGGGACGATCTGACGCAATGTAAGTTACGTACTGCGTGTCACTTTCGGGATCTTCTCTAACAAAGTCATGGATCAAAGTCTTCTTTACTGAGTTTCCCTACGATGACATGAAGAAGCTGGGAAGGGAGAAAGAGGCCATTCAGTTGCCTAATGGCAAGTACACCCAAGGCATTAGAATTGCTAATTATCTGAGGAGTATTGTGTAATGTTAACCTCATAGTAGGCAACTTTATGGTCTTATACACCGTCAATCACTTACTTCATTGTTTGGTATGCTTACTAGGCACTATATGCATGTTTTGGCACACTGGGACTTACTAGCTGACTTACAATAGAAACGTCTCCATCACTCGCGACATCCAGAGTATTATTATCCAAACATGACGGAGCAAGAGAAAATCAAGGGAAACAAGCATGATAGTACGTTTCTCCGAAATGCAATCAGGACCCAAATTTTGACACTAATAAACCTCTGTAGTGCATTGCTTGGAAGATCTCGTCCAAGAAGTTATTTGTCACGCTGACACTGCTCCCTACACAACGCGATGGTATCAAAAAGATCCTCGACCGACTGGGAACTCGGATATCGCCCATGAATGTGTAAACTGGGATATGCTCAAAGCTGAGCTCAAGCGAAAGCATGTCAACCCATGGGAACCTGGACTTTTGATTCATCCTGTATTTGGTAAGTAAGACAGTTTTCCACTGCTATATTTCATTACAAGCTAAGGAATGTTGGTGTTACGCTAGGACCTGTGGTACCCGATGGAAAGAATACAGTCTTTCCAGAAAGAATGGGCTTCCCTAATGACTTCTTACATGTTGGAGAGACAGAAGAGGAGTATGAGGAGCGAGCTCGCAAGTTTGGTATCAGTTCCGGCAGAGGTGATTCTAAGTAAGGCTTTGTCTAAATGACTTAAAAATCGCTTCTTTGGGGGTGAAATAGTCATTATCTAGTGTTAAGCACCGAGTTTCGTCTCACAGAGGTGTATTCCTATCATTCAAGAAGAATACTGGACCAAGCTACAGTCGGAAGAATCCTGGGGCAAACCACATGTTACAATGTTTTTGACGCCGCAAGACTCACACATACAATACATCACTATTTGCTTTAAGTGTCACACGTGCAAGGTTGCACTTGGCCCACTGAGGTATCGTACGAGGCTGTGCTGATGATAAAGAGGGGAAAGAGACAACAGAACCTTAGGCATCTATGCCTAAGGACCTTGTATATAAAGAGCGGCTAGCATCCTAAGAGCCTAGGAAGGAACTTACCCTCCTAAAGCACCTTAGAGAGCCAAAGTCGATTATTAGCTTTGAGTTGAATCTACGATTCCAAGCCCCTTATTATCCAGCCCTTGTCACAAATAATCGACTTTTCTCTTGAGGAGCGGAAATACTGCCTATTCACACCATCCCGTAGTCACTGCAGATTGTGTCATTCTTCATGTACGAATGATTTGTTGGATAGGCTTGTCAGTCATCTGATATTATGTGAAAGGAGTGACGGTGTTTGCGTTTCTGGAGCAAGTAAAGACGACTATAAGATGAAGCGATGAATGGTCATTTGGCTCGAAGAAGCCTTGATATTATTGGTTATATTATTCGCGAATGCAGACTTATCACGCCCGGTACCGCTGATCCTTGAGCGTTTCCAGGTGTCGTTATTGCTGCAATAGCTGGGCCACGAGCCTCCGAGAGTCCCACAACCGGCAATGTGATAAGCGAGGACCCCAGGCCACCTCATTCATGAATTATTGCACTTGCCAAGACAGACGATCAGTTGCCCGGGGCAGAGATAATCTAGTTACCTAATCGTCGGCATCCGATGGAGATTTCAAAGTTCAAGGTGATATTCGACACGAATACGGGATACGTTGGTTGTGCGTGTTAGCGTCACGGCATAATTGCTGTCACTAAGGTGCGCTAGCAGTGCATGGTCTGCTAAGCAACCCATCTTAATCCGACTGATACTTTCAGGACATCACTAATGGTTACTGCTCAATAGCCTAAGAACGGACTTTTGCGTGCGTCGTAGAGGGGCGACGCTGAGACCAGTACCAATCAGCCCCGTAATCGGAGGAGTTTTGATTTTCGCAGAAAAATTACGTACCATCGCAAGTTGCCCTTACTATGACTTCTTTTTATTGCCGTAAAAGCCGGAAAGTCGCCAAGGGCGGTCATGACCCATGGAACCCACGCCTGCACTGACACGAATAAGGCACTTCTAATTTGGCTCCTCGTTTTGTGGTGTGTGATGGATATCTAGACTTGAGGAACGTGAAAAAGCTGCTAACAATTTGAGTTTAATTTGATGTCTATACAAAGCTATTCATTCAATTTATAGCGATGCTGTTACCCAGTTGGCGCCTTATGGCAAGTCAAGGGCATGTACATATATATGTATGTATATTATCTATGCATAGCGTGTCCCTTCCTTACCAGGAAAGATATACATATTCATTTAACTCTGTAGCCCCCCACACTTACATATGCAAGTCAATGTAGTGACAGATTGGAGCAGACTTAGCAACCCTTAATAAGCGATTAGAGAAATATCGGCGAGTCTAAGCCGATAGTCTTCGTGGTATTGCAGGAATCATGCCTAGCAGCTGGAATATGTTAGCGAAACACAGCGCCTAGAAGAATATACCTGGTTCTCTGCTGATTGGTGGTATATATCACGTTTCAGTAGGGAGCGTGCGATGCAGTATGCTGGTAGCTAGCTATATTAGAAGTCATTGTGCTACAAGAGTACGGCTTCGAGTCTCAACACTCCTTTGACTAATAAAGGTCTGGGGCTAGTGCTGGTTTGCGCAACGCTAGAGCTGGCTACTCTAGCCAGAGTTAGACTTACATGTATCTTTGCATGATGTTTTATGGCTTCTGGAAGATGAACCGAGTAGTTTGCAAGTCCGTGAAACTCATCAATATTTGTAAAACATCCTTTGCACAGCAACATGAGATAACTGCATGCCGCCATAGCTCGTTGAACGAGGTGTCGCAAATGTTGACCGGTTTCTAGTCCATTTTCGTCTTGGATTGATAAATCACGGGCCTCACAAACATTGCAATGACAATGTACAACAAGGCAGTGCTCCGTTTGTTCCCTCTCTTCTCTCTCGCGACACTTCAGAAGCCACGCTTATAGAATTGCATTATCTGTCACCTCTAAGCAGAGCAGTCAGGAGCGAAAACAAGGATTCGACGCACACCGTATTTCACATCGACCACTCTCCGCGAAGTGCAATGAAACTAATCATCGCTTTCGTGTAAACTCACAGTGGCTCCAGTATAGCTTAAGTCTATGAGGCAGGAAGTTGGAATCAGGACTCTGTTGGCGCCTGTGTTTGCAGTGTGAAGAGCAATTGCGTTTGTGGTGAAGACATGAAAGGACGATGGAGAGCCCGAGGACACAAAGCAGCTTAAACTCCGTGCTCCGCGGAGATTGTTATGATTGTATGTTCATCGCAAGAAAAAAAAATGCCGAGCCTTGGCAATGGCAGTGATATGTGTGCATATTATGTATATCACGTGGTAGTGTGAATCAGTGGGAGTGAAACAGCGGGTTAATCAGGACTGAGTCGTCGCACAAAGTGATTAACGACAGAACCGCCAACCCAGACACCGCTCTTCATTGATCTGGCAAGGCAGTGAGAGGCAGAGTCGCCCCTGACCGTTATTGTTGACATCTGGTTGCTGGAAAGAAACCGATTCTTTGAATGGGTCAAGACGAAGCACAAGGACGATACGTGCATGACACCTCCTGCGATCGCGCATTCTTTGGCGCAGAAAACGATGAAAGAGCGAGCGCTCCGAAACAGCCACGATGGTTTTGCTGTTGGCACATTGAACTTGTATCTCACCAACATGAGACTATGTGCATGTCTCCACGCGTAGTTGACTGATATTGATGCAGCTCGTGCTAGGGACCACGAAAGAAGAAGAAGAAAGCAACGTGAGGATAGAAGCCAGTCGGGCCACGAATATGAGCTCAATCGTCCTGAGGAAATGAGGGATCTCCTCACAAATTATTTCGGGGAAAACGACAGCAAGCATCGCCTCGGGTGGACGCATCTCTCTTCGCCGTTCGTAATATGGGCTGTGGCGCAATGAACCAAACTGCACCTCCATCCTGTCGAAATGCCGGGGTACCCTAACCCTAAATCAAACGCAATTTATCTGGTCAACTAAAGTTGGTCATTAGCTAAAAGGGGGTGGGGTCGAGAAACAGAAGCGAGTTCTAGCATCTGAAGGTCAAGAAATAATATGAATTATTCATATCTTGAACGCGTTAAGTGTTATTAAGGTATCACGAAATTTGGCGTAGGCTGTCACCAGGAAACAGGTCCGGGCAGCTGGGTACCTACTCAAAGTACCTGGGTAGCACGCCTGTCCCACAAGCCCCTACAAAAGAGTCTGATGCTATTCTTGTCATCGAAGCGAGTTCTTATCTTCCTCATGTCTGTCGTCTTCTTGCGCAGTCCCTTGGGATGGCAGAACGCCAAGGACTGCGCAGGAAATGGTAGAGAGGCTGGCCGTTGGGCACTCAGTGCTGCTTCAGGCCGGCTCGGCAGCCACGGATGTGGCCGACTGATAAGCCCCATGGCTCCACCGCACGACAACCCAAATATATTCCATCATTGATGATCCCTTTGACCAGCCACACGGCGCCAATCAGGTCACAGACCCGCCGAGCCCCAGGTACTTCATCAGTGATGCCTCACACCAGCTAGAAATAAGCCAAAGATAGGGGTGCACGATACTTCTTTTATACCTACTGCACCAATGGAGACTTTTTGATATGGTGACATCCTCTTGTAGATCCAACTACCTACCGACCTTCTTCTGCGCCTTTTCGTGGCCTACTTGGCGCCTTGTGACTGTCCAAAGGGATTCAACAGCCTGGTGCTAACTGATGGCTGAGGAATTGTGAACACTTTGCCATAAATCTCAGTTTACCAAAGGAGCGGAATCACTCCACTATACATGTGGCTAAGGGGTCTGGTAGTCTAATTCGTAGCAACCCCACTCGGGTAATCCGTTCTCCTCTCTTCGCTTTGACACAGTGCTTTGACGGGCCTGAGCAAGTCCATTCTCGTGCAGTCCGTGTGCATGTCAATTAGTCTTCCAGTCGTCGTCTCGTCGTGAGGCGCATCTGCGACCGTCTGGTGGAGTGTGCGTCCTCTATGAGCGTTTTGGGGGACGGATCACAGCCATGTCCTGGTGGTGGGTGCATGTGGGACAGCCGGGGTCCGGTCGCTCCTGCCAATACTGGAAATGCCTTGGCAGTCCAGTCATTTCGCACTCCCACACCTTCTCTTCCTACCTTAAGTACCGAGCTACCCGGGGGCGCTTTATCGATGTTTGGGGGGGATTTTTTTTTCATCTCAGTTTTTTTTTTTTTCCTTCTGCAAACTCTCATCTTGACTGCACGTTTCTAATGGTTTCCCAAGGAGACGTCAGCATGTTTTCCAAACCTGATGCCGAATCTGCAGAAACAATTGGTGAACAGCTGCCCGAGGCCGAAACCCATCTCTTGACCGACCACTGCCACGACGATGCAGAAACGAAAGCCAAGTCGAATGCAAGCCTGGAGAGGTCTGGAAACAGAGTGGAATGTCTCGATGGACTACGCGGATTGGCATGCATTGCCGTCTTCAACTACCATTTCCTCTGGCCATGGACCAAATCCATTATGCTCGGTTACGGTTTCATGCCACCTACGTCTCTAGAACCTTACACAAATTGGCTCTCGTTGCCCATCATATGCCTCTTACACCGAGGAAGAGCCATGGTCGCCATTTTCTTTGCCATCTCAGGCTATGTCCTCTGTCGACACATCATTCGATCAATACACGACCGCAACTGGGATGCTGTCTACCGGAACCTCTCTTCCTCGGTCTTCAGGCGCATTTTCCGTCTTTACATTCCACCCACAATCAGCATGCTTCTCGTCGCGATTCTGGCCCAGACGGGCGCTTTTCGGTCCGAGACATCCGTATATACCGGAGTCGACTCGTCGTATATCAATGGTACATTGAGAATAGTTACACCTGGCCATTCCTGCTCTCTGGGTATGACTCTTTCTGGAGGTCCAGCACTGGCCAAATACATGGGATTGCCCAGTCCGGAACCCTTGGGCAATAGTTCAATCCTGTCTGACGTCCTCTGCTTGAATGTGATAAAACGGCAGCTAGGTCCGTTTGACCTGTATAATTTGATAGAGCTGCTCGACGAACAAACACCAAAGCCGAAGGAAAACGCGCCTTCTCAAGATTTAGCTCCTGCAATCCACGCTAGATCCGTGCGCGAGGACTTGGCAGACAGCATCTACTACCGGGTTGGCCGCACCACCACCAGTTTATACTATGCTGATTTCGGAGGTTCATGGGAGGAGCATCCCTTTGTTCATCCAAATGTAACCTTGATCCAGGCAGTGCAAAACTTCACTCGGATCTACGCAGAATGGGCCAATCCGCTCAATTACAACAACTACCACACTACATATGATCCGCACACGTATACGATGCCGGTTGAGTTTCGTGGATCTATGCTCATTTACCTCTTCCTCCTAGGTACTCTGGGTCTCAGGACAATATGGCGCGTGTCTCTAGCGGGAGCGATATCTGTCTACAGTCTAGTGATGGGTCGTTGGGATATGTCCATTTTCCTGGGAGCTACTATGCTGTCGGACATTGATGTCTGGAACTCCTCCGACGCCCTATCGGTCATTGTTGATTATACAATTGGCAGGCGCACCTCCAAACAACAGACGTCGCGGCACGGACATGCACTCATTCGTTGGCTCGTCTTCGTGCTTGCTCTTTACCTGCTCTCGTACCCAGATGTTGGCGCCGAGTACACGCCGGGCTTCATGCTTCTATCACGACTCGTTCCGCGATACTACTCTCCCCTGGCAAGATGGATGTTTTATGATTCAATAGGAGCTCTACTACTAATCCCCTGCATTGTCCATAGTGATTGTCTTCGCGACCTACTAGAGAGCCGCGTGGCGCAATACTTCGGCAAGATGAGTTTTTCCATCTACCTCATTCACGGCCCATTGCTTCATGGCTTAGGATTTTGGATCATGCCGAGGCTGTTTGAGCGATTCGGTTGGACTGGAGGCTTCCTGGTGGGTTGGGTAGTCTTGTTCACCATCACGATGTACCTTGCACACTGGTGGTACAAGAAAGTGGACGTTTGGAGTATGACGGTCGGGAGGCGTATAGAAAGAAAATTGGCCAATTGAGTTTTAGGAAATAATCAGTATGGATTTTGAACAACCTTTACGACCTACACCACTTGCCCTTAGTATTACTGCCGACAAGTTAGCCTAAATATCGAGGCTGCAAAACTTTTGAGATCGTCCAAAGAACCGTGGCTAAAATGCCGCATCACTTGCGACCCTAACCCACCGACTGCCCGTGGTATTACTGTCGACAATTTACCTACCTACTTATTAGTACGTTGCGCCAGAAACATGCCTAAATACACAACACGGAAGCAACGGCAGTAACTGGGTCCGAATAGAATTCAAGTACTCCTCTTACAGCTTGACACGATTGGCTCATTTCCGACCTCGTGGGCGTTTTCGGGCGCTTGAAGGGATGGGCTTATTATTAGTGGCCGCTGCCTCTTCAGGAATCGGCTGTTCCCGGGAAGAACCCCGCTCGTGGCTAATCAATATTGCTACAAGAGTCGAGGTGAGAAGAGGGACTGGAGATACAGAAAACATTTCGGATGCGCTTGCATCTTCCAAAACAAAAAAAAAACCTGTTCCTATCTCACGTTCTAAAAATTTACATGTCGAATTCTCTGACAAAAGCTAACACGCCGCTTCCGAAATGGCCACTGCTTTCGTTGATGACACCCTGCACACCGTGCATTCCTTGCCTGGCACTGTCAACATCCCGTTGACACAATTTCCCCCTCCTTCTGATGTTGGAGATGTGAATGCTTGGCATGAGGTGAAGGCAGTTGTAGACCAACTGAACAGTAGCCTCAGCGATGCATCATTCATGTCCACGGCTAGTCTGTTCGCGAGAGCTGGCTACTGGCGTGATCATCTGACGCTATCGTGGAATTTCCGGACCGTGCAAGGCCCTTCCCATGTTGCGGATTTTCTCCAGGCTTGCGCCAAGTCCAGAGATGGCTTCCGACTGCGGAAAGTGACGATTGACGATGGCTCGCCCTCCCGCCAACCGGCAACATCGCCGCTTGATGGGACTGGCAGGGTGGTGGGCATACACGCCTTCTTACATGTCGAAACTGTTCGAGGCCATGGAGATGGGTTGATCAGGCTAGCTCACGAAGACGGCAAGTGGAAGATCTTCACCATCTATACCAGTCTGCGCGGACTCAAGGGCTACGAGGAGATGACATATTTTAACCGACCGCTGGGCGCGACTCATGGACGCCAGCCTGGCAGAAAGAACTGGGCTGCTAGAAGACGACTGGAACAGAACTATGAGGATGGTACTGAGCCTGAGGTCCTTGTTATTGGTGAGGAACACGCTCCATGTACCTCCCCGACATAACATTTTGCAGGTCGGCGGCTAACATGGTTTTTTTTTTGAAGGCGCTGGTCAAGCCGGGCTGACCGCAGCCGTGCGGTTGAAAGCGTTGGGGATCAGCTCCCTTATCATTGACCGGAACGAACGCGTGGGAGACAACTGGCGAAACCGTTACGACCAGCTTGTTCTCCATGATCCAGTGTGGTATGACCATATGCCATACATGAATTTCCCGCCACAGTGGCCTGTTTTCACGCCAAAGGACAAATTGGCGGATTGGCTCGAGGCTTATGCTAGTATTATGGAACTAAATGTGTGGATGAGAACGGAAATTGGGCAAACGTCCTGGGATGATAAAACGGGCACCTGGACAATCGAACTCGCACGTATAGGTCATGATGGCATCAGTCAATCTCGAATCTTTCACCCTCGTCACGTCATTCAGGCCACGGGACAATCTGGACTCAAAAATCTGCCCCTCATTCCCGGAATGGAGAAATTTAGCGGTCGCCGCATCTGCCACTCTTCGGAATTCCCTGGCGCACGAGACGACGGCAAGGGATCAAAGGCTGTCGTGGTTGGGAGCTGCAACTCTGGCCACGACATTGCCCAAGATCTCGCCGAAAAGGGCTACGATGTAACCCTCGTGCAAAGGTCAAGCGCAACCGTCGTTTCATCACGTGCGATTACAGATATCGCATTGAAGGGGCTTTATTCTGAAGATGGACCACCCGTGGATGATGCCGATATGATTCTGCATAGCATGCCGAACAGTATGCTCAAGGCCATTCAAGTCGAGGTTGTGAAACTCCAGTGTGAGCATGACAAGGACCTATTAGAAGGGCTCGCAAAAGCTGGATTCAAGACGGACAATGGCCCAGATGAGGCTGGACTGTTCTTCAAATACTTCCAGAAAGGTGGAGGCTACTACATTGATGTAGGTGCCTCACAGCTAATCATTGATGGCAAGATCAAGGTCAAACAAGGCAACGAGATCAGTGAGATTCTCCCACGAGGTTTGCGATTCTCTGACGGGTCCGAACTGGAAGCCGATGAAATCATCTTTGCGACGGGCTATCAAAGCATGAAGAGTCAGACGCGGGCCATATTCGGAGACGCGACTGCGGAGAAGGTTGCTGGCGTCTGGGGGTTGAATGATGAAGGTGAATGGCGAACAATATGGCAGAGAAGCGGACATCCCGGTCTCTGGTACCATGGAGGCAACTTGGCGCTCTGCCGATATTATTCTCAGCTCTTGGCTCTCCAGATCAAGGGATTGCAGGAGGGTTTGTACACTTATGACGAGGATTGATGAGAGATGGCCTTCAAGGTCACTTATCGATGAAACTCGCATGGGAGTGTAAAATGCCAAGGACTAGTCCATCTTTTCATTTCACCGTACACTCGAGATGTGCTAAAGAAGATGGAACCTCGCCAGATTGATAAAATGCGGGTCTCCTCGAATCTGTTTTGAAAGAACCATTAGACAAAGGTCAAGAAGCAGAAAAGCATGTCACTCTAGCCTTGTATTGGAAAGAATTCGGTGTGTGCAACAAGATTTCACGTACAACATGCCACGGCTTATTCGTGTCAGCCTCGGACGTCTTCACAGAATCTCGGACAAAGGGTAGAAGTTAAAAATGAAATGTGACTTGTGCTTTGATAATTAACTCGAATTTTCTATATCACATCCAACCACAGTACACGTGAAATCAGATCTACACACGTTGGAGATGATCATCTCCCAACTCCCGTGACTTTGTCCTGCTGTACAAATGCAGGGTTCTATCAAACGAGCCCCTCACGGTGGTATTATTCAAACTACATACGCTCCGATAGCCAGAATGGCCGCCAAACCCGCCACGGGACCGGCTGCATTGGAAGGAGCGCCGGCCTTTGAAGTTGCTGATGCTACAGCAGAGGTAGTCTTGGAACTGCTGCCAGCAGCGCTGTTCGTGGTACTAGTTCGAGCAAATCAATCGATTAATTGCAGTTCTTTGACTGTAGTTTCCCGTGTAGCTGGGCGATAGAAATATTGGAGTTTTTTTTTTTTAGTTTTTTTTTCTTCCTTTTCTTTTTTTTTTACTTACGTTGCCTTGGCGCTTGCCCCGGATGTCTTGGCTGCCGTGGTGGCGGGTGCCGAGCTAGTCGTTGTGGAAGCGCAATACGCACCAATGGCGGACGCCAGGAAAATAAAAGCAGAAAATTTCATTTTGTTTTGGTTGTTGCAGATGATGCTTTCAAATTGTCGAATAATCAACAAGCCTGTTTCCTGTCCGAAGTCGACGTGGAGGAGCTATAAAGAAAAAGAGTGTTTGTTTTCTAGGAAGCACAGGATGGATGAACTGGTAGGCCATGTCGAGCAGGTTTAAATACCTATGCGACTTTCGGTCTATTACCGCCATCTTTGTGGCTGTATCCTGCATCTTTTTTGATTGTTCATAAGCTGGCTTATGTGACTCAAATGGGCTGAAATCGATGTTGAAAACTGATATTCAGCAACTGGGAACCCTCTCACGCTCTCATGGACCCAGGCGTCCAGCCCCAGACGGCGAGCACAATTAAATAACGAAGCCAGCCGTGTCTTGTACAGCCTCGACGAGTCGCGCCCCCGACGCCAGGCAGTGCCGAAGGGCAAGTTGAGCACAATAGCTGAAGGCTGGCTTGCGACTTGCGGCACACCAGGCCTTTCGCTTCGCACACATGAATGCTTGGCCGCTGCGGAACACAGCTTTCGGAAAGATGTCGTAGCAACGCCGGACTGAATACCAAGTCCCAAGGCACTTCCAGTAAGCTGGTTACATCCTGGGATTCCTGTATCATTAGGCTCCACCACGGTGAGACAACACGAAGTGATGCTCGGAATATCGCCGAGGCATGGGTTGCGCGCCCCTGCACTCTGACTCTCGACCCAGAAAGTCGGCGCAAGAAGGTCCTTCCTCGAAGACCGCTATTGTTGATCACATTGTAATGTCGGGGGTCACAACCAGCTTTCAAGGGGCGGTTTGGTCACACAAACACGAACAAACGGCAGATGTAAGTAGCGGGACGCGATGGCTGGAGCAGAGCCGACGCAGGTCGGCACACTATCACATTTGCGCTCATACGAGTTAGAAACGAATCTTTTTTTTTTTTTTTTCGCTCTTTTTCTTTTTGTATATACAGGGGTTGTCCAAGAATCTTCACCTCAAACAGCAGAGCCAGCGCTGATGTCAGCTCCAAGTTTCAAACACCCCTTGCACCGGCGGCCATCATATCTGCATCGGTGGTCTGGACTTCCAGCCTGCACAAGGTGAAGGTTCGACAAGCCAGCAATGACGTCTGTTGGGTGGTGACAGACAAATCCCGGGTCCGCCTGTTCTTAGTATGGAGTCATGGACCAAATCTCTGGCTGTGGTGAGGTGAAACATGCTGGTCAATGTGCCGACACATTCATACATATGTATATCCATGCGTACAGGACAAAACTCGTCTCACAACCATGACTCTCGTTTCAGGGGGGGGGGGGGGGAATCATCGGTCTTTGCCTTGATTTTATCCATCAGAAGCAATCAGCGCCAAGAATCACTGTTGCCGATGCTATGCTGCTACCAGGCCTTGACTATCAGTTGTTGTGTCTGCATTTCTGTCGCCGGAATCACTCAGAATCCTGTTTCCGCGTCGTGGTTCAAGGTACAGAATATCCTCGTTTTCTATCACGATTCTCTTTTTTGACGCGGATTCCGCCTCCCTGGGCAGCTGAGCCAGCGGCTTCGATTATGGCGACGAAAGGTAGTATATGTCACTGATTTTAATTCACTAAGTAGGTAAGCATCATGACATTGGATGTCTCGCCGCTCGCGCGTGTATTCTGGCCTACTACACAGAGCGGCGAGATGGTGATGATCTGAAAGAAAGCAGCAACACCAATGAGATCTTGCTCCTTTCATAAGCCGATATTCATGCACGGTCGGCGAGTTCCGCCCAAGTAGATGGATTCTTTCCGCGCTTGATGAAAAGCAGGTATATCGGTCAATGCTGACGCGCCATTCGGATGACTCCGATGGTCTGCGATGAGAAGCCCGTTAGTAGTTGCCATTCGATTTTGCTACCATCCGTTCGCCAACAGACAGGGAAAATCCCATGTGGTGACTCGAGTCCCGCTTGGCTCTGGAGAAGAATCATCGCAGCAACAGAACAATGGCCAAACCAGGGACAGCAAAGCACGCTATGTTATGCAGCCAGGTCGAATTCACTCACATGCAGACTGGATAGAGCGGGGTCATTCGCATCCCCCCTATCCGACAGTAAGAGCGGCTGGCGTCTTATTCGCATCATATTTCCACCTCTCCCTTGTCCATGAGAGGTGCAGCTACAGGGCACTCGGGCTGTCGAATGATTGCATTCCGGTGCCGTCCCCTGCCGTGTGGTCGTCACACCCGAATAGCTGCAGCCTCGGTCTAGTGAATTTACTCCGGTCAATGACGATCACGTTGAGAGATCAGCACCAGGACAGTCAACTGGACGGCCAATAGCGTCTACTGTACTTGGTAAGGAACGTAAGCCTCAAAAGTTAATCCCATCTGGAGCACCTCGTATGGTGGGGACATACAAATACAGAACGCACCGATACCGGAAACGGCCACGAGAACTCAGCCTTGGATCAATGGTGAAGTTCAACGTGACCTCTGCCGCTCTGCGACTGGTGACCAGTGCACGTCGCTGGATAAGCCAATTCGACCCAGTTGCTGCTTGACAGCTTCGTCGAGACTTTTCCTGACACAATCGCCGAACCCGCAAGAGGACCTATCTTCTTTCTCTCTCTCTTTTTCCCCCCTCTTCCTCGTCCTCCCCGAGTCGGAGCACTCTCGTAGAGCTCCTGAGTCCTGAATCCCGAGTCCTACCCACGATGGTCAATCAGGATATGGAAAGCCCGACCGGTGGACGTAAGACGGCCTTGGTGACAGGATCGGGAATCGGCGGCATCGGCGGCTCGTTGGCTACGGAGCTTCACAACGCTGGTTATTTCGTCTTCTGTGCTGTGCGTAAACCATCTGCCATTGACGATCTGCTTCAGCCGGGTATGATGGCCGTCGAGCTCGATGTACAATCCACCGAATCGGTCGCAGCAGCCGTCAAGACGGTATCAGCAGTGGCAGATGGTCGGCTCGACGTTCTCATCAACAACGCCGGCTTTGCGACGCATCGACCGGCTCTGGATCTGGATGTGGACGGCGTCGTTGCCTCCATGTTTGACGTCAATGTTCTCGGCGTCATGAGGATGGTTAAGGCCTTTTCTGACCTGCTCATCAATGCGAAAGGGTGCATCGTCAATATTGGCAGCGTCGCACCAGTCATGCCCCTGGTGTATTCTTCCGCGTACAACGCGACCAAAGCGGCACTTCACGCCTACGGGGACTCGCTTTACATGGAGCTCAAGCCACTGGGGTCAGTCAAGTCGATCCAGACCAGGCCTTTCTCTAACGATTTTGAGGGCGTGTAGTTTCAATGAGCTGACAGGTAGAAAAAAAAAATAACAGTGTCGACGTGCTTACCATCATCACGGGTGGAGTCAAGAGCAATTTAGGCAAGGAACTGCACCTACACTCCTGCCGACTTCCCAAAGGTCACTATTCCGTCATTGTGCTAACGAGATCACGCATGCGTACAGTCCGCGAGACCAACGCTTCCCTCCCAGAAAACTCGAGGTATTTGCCCGTCAAGGACTACTGGCTCCGAAGAGTCACGCTGTCGCAGGAGGGCGCAATGCAGACCGACGAATACGCTCGAGGCGTGGTGAGGGCCATCGAAAAGAAGAAACGGCCTCTTTGGCTTTGGCGCGGCGGCTCAGCCTGGCTTTGCTTCTTTCTATACTACTTAACGCCTCGAAGACTACGGCTGTATATAATGGCGCGACGATTTGGACTCCATACTCTGACGTCATAACTGTAATGGGGAGAAAAGTTATATTGGTGTGGTGCTTTGAGGTGAAGAGGCGCCCTACATGCATATGTATGTACATGTTTTTGACACTTGTTTTTGCGCTCGAGTTACCTCATTTGGACGTGTATCAACGATATTGTACACTACAAGGCGTTGAGGACAAAACAAAAACAATCATCCAGGCTCTTCATAGGACAATCTATGCACCCCGTCAGCCCTGCTTTTTGCGCAACGCCATGTACAAGAAACCAAAAGAAAATCAAGGCACATTTGATTTGGACGATTTCTTGCCCGCGCGTCCGCCAAAGCCCCATCCAATCTGATGAGCGACGTGGATGACAACGTCCAGGTCGTCGGCCCAAGCCCAGACCAGTCCAGGGTTCTTCTGGAACATACGACCAGCGGCAATGAGATCGAGTGGAGTGTCTTCATCATCTCTCCCCCCTTCGATAATCGCCTGAGCTACATCGCCTGTCTTGATGCTCCCGACCGCACTGACCAGCATAGCGCTGCCAACAGCTGCCTTTATTTTTTTCGCAAAAGGTGCCTGATAGCCTGGACCGTTTTTCACTTTCTGTAACGAGTGGATGCCCCCGGTCGACACATCGAGGACGTCGACGCCGCGCTGCGCCAAAAGCTTGGCCAGCCTGATACTGTCGTCCAATGTCCAACTAGGCTTGCCCTGCCAGTCGGGGTTTGTATCCAGCCAGTCCGTGGCGCTGATGCGCACAAACAGGGGCATCTCTTTGGGCATCACTTGCCGGGCCTCGTCGACGAGCTCAAGAGCCAGCCTGGTACGATTCTCGAAGCTTCCTCCGTATTCATCCGTACGCTTATTGACCGCCGGCGACAGGAAACTCGACACAAGATATCCATGCGCAAAATGAAGCTCAACGACGTCGAAACCTGCAAGTATCGCGCGGCGTATCGCCGATATGAAATCCTTTCGAAACTGTGCAATTTCGGTCGTGCTCATAGACCGCGGGCTTGGGTAGTGCGCGTCGAAAGCTTCGTCACTAGGTCCAACTACTTGATCGGGCCACCCACCGACTTCCTCCGTCGCTGTCGCCCCTGAGCTAAGCCAAGGCGCGACGGTGGAAGCCTTGCGGCCGGCATGGGCAAGCTGAATCCCAATCAGGGCGTTTTGGCTGTGAGCAAAGTCGACGTGCTTTTTGAGTGTGTCGACGTGGGCGTCCAGCCAGATTCCCGAATCCTCCGGCGTGATTCGACCATTGGCTTGTACGGCAGTAGCTTCCAGCATTGTAAGGCCTGGCTGTGTGATTATTAGAGACAAGGAGATGAGAGGAATCAAGTGGGAAATAAGCAACGACGCACCCCTCGCTGGGCCATTCCGCCATAGTGTGTGATATGCCAGGGTGTATGAAAGCCTTCATGTGCGCTGTATTGGCACATGGGGCTCACCCAGATGCGGTTGGGCAACTGAACGCCCCGAATCTTGAGAGGTGTAAACAGTTTAGGAACTGGTTTGCCCGAGGGCTGAGGATCAACGGCGCTGCCCGCCACAGGGTCCTGCTCGGGTGTGAAGAACGAAACACCCTTGGCAGCAACATTGACAATCGGCGCATCGCATTTCGCCGTCTTCTCACTCACCGGAGTCTCCGCCCGCGAGACGTTTATGCCATGATGAGGATGACAAATGCGTTGTGTTTCGTATGCCGCCATTCTCTTGACCGATTTTCTCTGTGGTTCGGCGAATTCATGTGGTTTGCAATTGCATGCTCGCTCGGGTCAATCTTCAAGGCGCGCTTGTCTTATATGATCCTCACGTGGGTATGGAATTGGGTGTTGTCAGGGCCAAAAAAAAATCAATGACGCGATTGCTGGTGCTGATTGTGAATTCGAGGGGTAAAGATGCCATGCTTACGCGTTAGATTGATAAATCATACACACATACATACGTCAGCCGGTGACGTCAAGGCTGCGGACAACCGGCGCTAAGTGTTCAAGGGTTTTTAAGCATTATCTTCACCCTCGGTGTCGCCACCGATTGATCTTGCTCCCTCGGCCCAGTCCAACATATTCCGTGATTTTAACAATCAATGCGTCGAATGCATCTGAAACCGGAGTTTGGTATTTTACATCTCCCTGAGAATAGCGACGCAGTTTGTAAGCAGAACATGTCTCCAATGTTGACATAGACCGGAGAACTCTCGGGAATCGGCATTCTTCAACCGAGCCGAGTATCTGAACACGCGGCAACGGATTCGCAAACACGCAGCGGCAAGTCGGCCTAAAACCGGAAGGGGTATCTTTTTGCGCTTCTTTTGCTTTTTTTTTTTTTTTTTGAAACAGGAGCTGAAACCAATCAGAAGTGTAGACCCTTGGGCTCTTCTCAATAGGCAGCAACCGAGGTCGATATCATGAAGGTAGGCGGATACATTTTCCGTTTTAGATCAGTTGCCACTGTGTGTGCAGAATCCGCTTGCGGCGTCTTTTTACCTGGTAATTGGGCCAGTTGTGCTTCTCCTGTAGAGTGAAGCACTTTTGGAAACTCCAGAGGCAGTTTGAAGTTTGAACGTGCTTGTGAATTAGACCGTTACGAACGGCAAAGGGCGCACAACAAAATCGCTCCTTTTTCTTGCCTACCCTACTACCGTCGCTTGATGTTCATGGCTGCAAATATTTTTTCATTATCAGCATAAACAAGTGCAATCCTTTCGGTTTGATGACCTCAAATGAGCCTTGAGGCGCGCAGCCGAGGCAGCAACAGGATTTGTATCAGTTGTGCACAGAGTTTCGCAAACTTCATGAATCATTTTCCTATGTCAAACTGTCCAAAAAGGTTGCAAATTGAAGATGCTTGTCAACGCAAGAAAGCTGTGGATAAATAGCTCAACCGTTCAGGCAAGCTGAAACGAATTCACTGCCAAGCTACCCCTAATTTCCTCTGGCACTAAGCGCGCGCGCTCGAATTAAGACTTGGTTATTTCAATGTTGCCGGAAAGCGACATTTCTGCTTTAGCTTTCACCCAACTGTCCACAGCAATGCACCACCTGACGACGATGAAGACAATTTTTCATTTACTGTTTTACGTGGCTGCCACTACGGCAGCTGCTGCGACTCTCGATGGCGAGGTGGCAACTGAGCCAAGATGCCCTCTAATCTTCGACGGCAGAGTGCCGGCCAAGTTCACCCTGAAGCAGTTCGACGACAAGAACAACATCTTCAATCCGTCGTTTGTGCATGGTGCAAATCAGAACTTTAGCTCAGTGCTCAAATTTCCCGACTATACGAAACGGCAGTCTCTCTTTGATCGAGTGGGCAGAACCAAGCCAGTCGAAGTGACAATCAACGATCAATCGATCTTCACTCCTAGTCCTGGTAATGCTCAAGTCGGATTTCGCCGCACAGAACTCTTGATTGCTTCCAACTCTGGAAAGGACAACTCCACACTCGGCATTAGAACGTTGCACTTCTCGATTGCCAAGGACTCGACTCGCCCGTTGAATTTAAGTCACGAGTATCAGCTTACCTTTCTGGAAGACGCAAGCTTCTCCACAAATCAGTTTGTTCTCAAAACCGGCACCGTTATTGGTGTCGACAACATCAATGCTGACTCCCTTACTCTATTTGGCAACACGAATAAGTTCGGAGATGTCTTATTTACTACACCCTTCAGCTCGGGGACTTTTCACAACTTTGCCCTCCGACTGGACTTTACCCGAAAGTAAGTGACCAGAATCCTATCGCTACGATCAATGAGATAAAATCAGCTTAGAAAGTCGTGTAGCACTACGGAGGTACTGTACTCTACCGGACTACATACCATGAAATCTGTTGCGGGGCCGCGTTCCAACGATATCAGTGGCCAGGGCCAGTACCACTTTGGACTTCTCAAAAAGGGACTGGACGGCAATGGTGATTCGAAGAAAGGCTTTCAGGAGCCTGGGATTGACGAGGGCATCATTTACGGGGGGATTTTCCTGGAGGACAGGTCTGAGATCTGTCGATGCAACCTGTGAGCAGCCGAGAATTGTGTTGTCGTGACAAATTAAAACGGTATTCTCATCTGCTTGACTGCACCTCGAGCCTGGGAATCACGTCAGCTATGTCTCTCATCAGGAGACAATTCTTTGAGCAGGGCGTAGATCGCCTGGTACAAGATAAATTTCGGACAGATTTGTTCTGAAGATGCCATGGTCAAATTCCCTCAGCCTTGAAAGTTCCGAGCCACGATTGGCCCTGCTTCAAAAGAGCACACTGGCTGATGTTGACTATGTACGACAGACTACAGTATCATACGAGTTTCAAGAACTACAGATGTGCTAGAAGTGTTGCTCGTCCCGTGTAAACTAAACCTTGAATGACAGATTGCTCTACAACTTGACATTGATCACTATATGGTCTTTGCTACCCATCCGCGTAAATTGTAACTGCAATTCTGTCGACTCCGCTGTTGGAATTTCTCTAAAGAAAAGGATTTCAGTCACTTGAAACCAGCGGTTGATGATGGCCTGAATAAAGCTCGTTCATGTCGAGTTTTTTCACGGTTTTCCTCATACGTGCGCAGTTGCTTGCATGCAGCGAGAATTTTATCCATAATACAGACTGTCTTTCTCTTGTTACATGTTTCTGGCCTTATTTTCATCACATTGATTTTAGGGCTGAGCATACGACAATTTTGTACCTTGTTGGACAATTATTTCCCTCGTATGGCAACTCAGTGACCATACAGACGTTCTGCTACTTCACGATTGTAATACATGCAAGGGGACTTGGAGAATTACCGAACCATTTTCTGAAGCCCGCAGAGTCGGCAACGAACAAGTAATGCAGCCATCTGACTGTCCGAGAGATTGTTGGTTTTCTGCTTTCTGGACCAGTTTTGAAGCGGTTCCATCTAAATCGACCTCAGCGGGCGGTTTGCTCGTTTCTTTGCCCCTAGTGGGACTGGATTGACGGACGAGTCGCGATAATGCTTAATTCGACGAAATAGGACAACTAGAATGAACCTGACAAGGGATGAAATGGCTGTAAGGAGTCAAGGACCATTGTTGTTTTATCAGCATTCTTTTTTTTTTCCCGGACGTTATCATTGAAGCCCAAAGGGGAAAGTGTTTCTAGACGCCTATACCAGTTAAAGGAACCGTCCATTGTGCGATAGGTGTACATGTGTAACACATATACGTAGAATTTATTGAAGAGTCTTCTTCGCAGTCTATCTATGCATGTCAGAAACCCTGTAACATTTCATTGTTTAGTACAGGATGATTGGACACGGGGTGTCGTTTTTGATCATGTCCTCAAAACATCAAGATGGATCATGGTGTCGTGCATTTCATGCCACCACGGTGAACAAACATGTGATTTGAGCCCATTTCGTGCCGATGCTGCCTCGTAAGTCTCAGAGCTGCAAGTTCTCTCGGAGATACCCTTGGCTCGATTCATTGTAGCAAGGTGATTTGACCAGACCGAACATCCTGGGCTGTTTCATCAGAGCTCAATTATATTTTCTTCTCTTGCCATTTTGGTCGCATCCTTGGCATAAAAAGGTGACAAGAATAAAACTGGGACGGCAAGAAAAGGAACCACCGAGAACTACGGTCATCTATGACTAGGCGTACTCTTGGATAATTGTATGGCCAAACTTGGCTAAACCGAAGTGCGCTCTCTCTTGACTCCTTCAACTGTATTTTCCCTATTGTGTATTCTTTTCTTTGCTTTTTTTTCTTCCTTCGTCTGTGATCCTCGCGACATTTGCCAAAAATTTCGCTGCGCGGCAGTGTGAACGACCAGAACAACTAACCAGTTGACCGAATGCTAGCGGATAGTCATGGTCCTATGAACTTACGTCCCACAGTCAAGGGGAGTCGTTTTTGCTGCGTGATCTGTGACCTGTCCCCATCACCTGACCCAGGGAAGCGTGGCACATTGTAGCAACATGATTTCCAACGCAGACCTCAAGTCGGCGAAACTCCCATCATGTTTTCTTCCGTGCTGGTCCCTGGAAGGAAGTCGGCACTACAATTCGCACCACACTTGATGGGTCATGTACAATTTAGCCTTGAGCGGTATGATTGGTGACAATTAGACCCCGGTATTCACTTTTCTCGTCGATTCCGGGACATTTTGACTGGTCATGGAATAATTGACGCCCTTCCAAACCTAGTCCGCTCAGAGTCCGCTCAGAGTCAAGCCAAGCTGCAGAAACTAGCTCGTCCTTCCTGGGACACACGAAAATAAGTCATCTGGTTAAAAAGCGTCAACGACCCCGCACTAATTTCCTTGTCGGATCTGATCGGCAACCCGAGCAACTGGGAACGCAGAAACAGGATGGGGCTGCCCGGTGCATCGCTTGACCATTCGTGTCCCGAGTCATGACAGTCAGGAATTTGCCATCCCCCTGCGTTACACCGACTAATCGCGGAAATAAAACAAAAATGAAATAGACAAGAGCATGTTGATAAAAAAAAAAAAAACCAAGTTTGCATTTGGTTCGCCCAACCTATTCTGTAGCGTCAGACTTCCCGCACTAACACTACACTTGCCACGTATGCGGGCTGAAATGATCGTTTTTGGTCTGGTGCAGCTCATCAGTCTTGTTTGAATAATGCGACCTCATGCTCGGCCGACCAGTTGGCAAACTATACACACCACCCCCCAACACCCCCCCTTACATTCTAATAAGATACCAATCGTGGAGAGTTGAGGATTTCCATGGAGGATGGATCTCCTCGTCCTTTGAGATACAGCATGACTAGTTGGGTAATTATTTTCCCCGCGCTAAGGATGTGTGAAAGCAGGTTTTGTGACTTGTTCTGTTGCCTGCTTTGACTGTTTAATCTACTTGCGTACCCAAGTTGATTTCTTGTCTTTACCTACATGAGAGGTTGGGTGTTTGTTGACTCCATCTCGCTTTTGTTCTCTTTGGGATCCTGTTTTTTTTTTGTTCTTTCCTCTTTTTCCCAAAGGAGAACATTGTGCAAGAGCCCCCTTCTTTCTTCACGGGTAATCCTTGCAAACCTGAAGATGGGTTCAGATGCTCCCGAAGCCCGCTGCGGCTGCAGTCGGAACATCATGGACTGGTCCGCAGACGACACCATCGCAGCCATCCGCAACAAGAGCATCACGGCCCGCGAGTACATCGCCGACGTCCTGTTCCGTGCACAACTGGCACAGCCTCTCAACGCCTTCATCAGACTGCTGCCAGACGAAGCGCTCTCCGCCGCGGACAAGATCGACCATGCCATTGCCCATGGCCATCACGTACCGCCCCTCGCCGGGCTGGCCATCGTCGCCAAGGACAACATCAACCAGGCCGGCATTCCCACGACGGCAGGAACGGCCGCTCTCCTGAACAACCGACCGCACAAAACCGCCCCCAGTTTAAAGAGGCTCATGACGGCGGGAGCCATCGTCATCGGCCGCGCCAACATGCATGAGCTGGCCTTTGGCATCACGAGCACCAACCTTCAGCCGTTCGCGCACCCGGTGCACAACCCTTACGACGTGAACATGATACCGGGCGGATCATCTGGCGGGACGGCCGCGGCGATTGCCTCCCGCGTGGTGACGTGCGGCCTGGGGACGGACACGGGGGGCTCGTCCCGGATCCCTGCCGCCTTGACCGGCACCGCGGGCTTCCGGCCCTCCGTCGGTGACGGCGGCGCCGAGCGACGATATCACGACCACAACGCCGTGGTGCCCATCAGCCACACCCGCGACACCATCGGGCCGTTGGGCCGGACCGTCGCCGAGATTGCGCTCCTCGACTCCGTCATCTCCCGACGGCCTCGGGTCCAGCCCGCAGAGCTCCGCGGTCTGCGGCTCGGCGTGCCCCCCGTGCTCTGGTCCGGCCTGGACACGGAGCTGGAGCGCATCCTCCTCTCCGCCAGCGCGAAGCTGCAGAACGCGGGCGTTGTCCTCGTCCCGGACGACATTCCCAATCTGCTCGAGCTGGACAGCTCCATCGGCAACCCGATCGCGCTGCACGAACCCGTCGCCGACATCCCCGCTTACCTCAAGAAGTCGCGCGCCAAGAACGTCGACATGGCCAGACTCGTTGCCGGCATCGCCAGCCCGGACGTGAAGCAAATCTTCGGCCTCGTCATGAACGACACCTTTGCGCCCCAATACGACGAGGTCATGAAAGTCCGACGGCCTGCCCTCCAGCAACTTTTCGCATCCTACTTTTCCGACAAACACATCGATGCCATCCTGTTCCCCACCACCATCCTGCCCGCCACGCCCATCGATTTCGTCCACGGATCCGGAAACGTGACCATCAACGGCGGGCCCCCCATGGATGCTTTCGGCGCCTACACCAGAAACGCTGGTCCGGGTAGCAACGCCGGCATACCCGGTCTGAGTATACCTGCAGGTATGACGGCAGGGGGGCTGCCGATCGGTATCGAAATCGACGGTCCCCTCGGAAGCGATGACAAATTACTCGCCATTGGTCTCGGCATCGAATCCGTGTTGGGCCCTCTGCCTCCACCTCCGCGTCGATGAGCCCGTCCGGGGTCAAATGTACGACCGGGGTCAATGATGACTATACGACCAATCTGTTGGGCAGTCGTGCTGCGGCGTCAGTACTGGAGTAATAAAACGCGTCATATTGTACCGTAACGCGGGGGAGGGGGGGTGGGTGGAGATGGAGCGTTGGCGATTTCGAGATGTCCATTCTTACTTATCAGTTGGACTCCTTGTTAGGAGAAAATACCCCGTCTTCTCAAAATCTGTTGCTTTATTAAAATATATCAAGTGCCACAGGTTGCCAAAGCCTTTTGTAATTCATAAACCTCTTTCTTTCTTTCTTTCTTTCTTTCTTTCTTTCTTTCTTTCTTTCTTTTTTTCTTTCTTTTTTTCTTTCTTTTTTTCTTTCTTTTTTTCTTTCTTTTTTTCTTTCTTTTTTTCTTTCTTTTTTTCTTTCTTTTTTTCTTT
>SRPU01000234.1:0-25726 GCA_018360185.1 Claviceps lovelessii
TTTATTAATTACTTTTATTATAAGTATACCTTTAACCTAACTTTTTGCAAATTCGCCCGCACCGCAGTAGCAACGCGGAATTAACTCTAAACCTCTTAAAAAGTGTAGAAAAAGAATTACTATATTTATTTACCCCTATCTCTAATAGTGTATTAATACTAAAGTATAGGTATAGTAAATAAGGTAATACTAATAGATATTAATAGTAAAAACTATAGCTTTATATAAAGCTATTATTACTTACTTATAGATTAAGGTAGCTTTATATTAATAGTACCTTAAATTACTTCTATACTACTGCTTATATATAAGTAAATATTAAATTACCTTATAGTTAAATATAGTAAAATAATTAAACTTATACTAGCTATAGTACTAAAGAGTATATAAAATATTATTCTCTATATAAATAATATAGCTTTAATATATACCTAATATAGCCTTTTAATACCCTAAACCCTTACTAAAATAATAATATTAACTTTATTATTACTTTATAAGCTTATTATAATTTAAAACCTTAAAAAAGTAATAAAGTATATAGTTAAGAAGGCTATAAATACTAAAAATACACTAGCTTTAAGCTAAGTTAATATTACTACTAAAGAAATTATTTTATTTTTAGTTTAATAGATTTACTTTATAATTATAGTAATATCTCCCTAAGTTTATTATAAAACTATTATTAAAGGTATTACTATAGTTAAAGCTATCTAGAATTATTTATTTAAAAATATTATTACTATTATTAATTAAGCTATTAATACTAATATTATAATAATAGCTTATTACCTTTAAAGTAGTAATACTATTATTATATTTTAAAATATAGTAAAGCTTTATACTAAAGATACTATATAGGTTAGTATTACTTTTAAATTAAAAATAGCACTAAGCTAATATATATTTAGTATTATTATTAAGGGCTTCCCTATATACTATATATAAAACTAAAAGAAAGATTATATTCTTTAAGCCCTAATTATAGCTAATAGTTAAGGCCTTATATAGGTTATAGTATAAAAGCTATATAGTATTATTATATAGTCCCCCCTTATTATTATTATTAATAGTATTAAAGTAGTAAATAAGCTATATTATATTAATATTATTTATAAAGCTAAGATATTTAAAGCTAAACCTTATAATAATACTATTTATTCTTATTAGTATTATAGGTATTTTAAATTTAAATATATTATTATATACTATACTATACCTTTATAGTATAGCTACTATACTATTAATTATTATATAAAAGGTAAGTAGTCTTACTTAGTATTAATAAAAGCTATTTATAAATACTATATTAACTATTTAAAACTATACTTAATATAGTTTTATATATATAATACTATTAATAAGTAATAGAACTATATATATACTATATACCTAATATAGCCCCTAGCCTTTATTAAACCCCTCCCTTAATTAAAATAAAAAAAATAAACTAAAGTACTTAATTATAGCTAAAGATAAAATATAAATAACCTACTATTATAAAAGGCTTTACCTTAGAAATAAGTTAATTAATTATATACTTACTTTTCTAAATTAAGGCTAAAATTAATATAATATTAATAAGTAGCTATAAAAGCCTTATTAAGCTAATAATCTATAGCTACTATAGCCTTAAATAAGCTAAGTTTAATATAATAAGGTATATAGTTAAGGTTATATACTAAAATATATAAAAGAAAACCTATTTAATATACTTAATACTAAAGTTTTAGCCTAGTATTAATATAATAGTAATATAGAAACTAAGGACTTTAAATAGTAAACTACCTAATCTTAGCTTTAGCTACTTTTAGCTTATAACTTAAAGTAATTATATTATAATTTATATATATTACTAGTATAAACCTAAGGTATAAATAATATAAATAGGTAAGAATTAGTGCTTTATTATAATAGTAAGGTATAATATTTACTTTATTTACTCTTTAACCTATAAACTTAACTAAACTTTACCCTTATTTAAATTTATATTAGCCCTACCCCTTAATTATAATATATTTATTAATAACTTTAATTAATACTACTTACTTTAAAATTAGTATAATTAAACCTTAGTAAAATATAATATACTCTTTATATTAATAAAGTAATAGTAGCTTAGACTTATAATACTATAAAGTAAGGTAATATAAAAAATATAAGGAAGAAGAGATAATACTACTAATTATACTTAAGCTATTTATAGTATAAATATTAACTTTTTAAAAGGCTTAGACCTTATTAGGTTTAATTATATATTATAGCTTATTTATATAGGCTTTAGCCTTAGGCTATATAGTAACTATCCTCTTTAGTTTAAATAGTTATATATAAATAATAACCTTATTATTATAAAGGCTATAGTATAGTTTTAGCTTAATATTATAAAGCCTTAACTTTAATTATTAAAGGAAATTAACTACTTTATAAAATAGTTAATAGCTAAACTTTAGTTTATTATAAATATAATAATTTTAAAAAAACTTTAAAGTAGTTTTAAGCTAAATTTATAGTAAAATTAATATATTAAAAAAATAACTTAAAATATTAAAAGAGTACTTTAATAATAAAGGGTATTTTATATTAAAAAGAACTAGTAGTATATAATTAATATAGTATAGATATAGAATTATATTATTTATAATAAATAGTGTAATACCTAATATATAGTAGTTAAGGCTATAATTACCTAATATAGAAACCTTTAAAAGCTTAAATAATAAGTATAGCTTTATAGTAGCTTATTATTAAAATAATAATAAATCTCTACTTTTTTATAAAGTAAAGATATAAATATTATAACTATTAAAATATATTAAAAAAAAGCTATTACTTTAGCTAAGTATTTCTTTTCTTTTTTTTAAGCCTAACTTAATAATATACTAAGTAATTTAAATAGCTACCTTAATATTACTATATTTTTAACTAAGGATTAATTTAATATTAATAAAATCTATAGTATTATAAAAAGCTTATTTAGCTAAAAAGTATTAAAACTTAATAAACTCTTAATAAGCTACCTTAAAGTTTATAGTAAGCTATTAGTATAAACCCTTACCTACCTATTAAATATATATTACTATATTAATTACTATTTAACCTTATTTTAGTAAATAAAAGTTATTATTCTTTATAAATTATATAAAATCTTAATAAAGTAATAAAGAGTAAGAGCTTAGTATTTAATCTTACTCTTTAGTATAATTAATAAGGTTATAAAAGTAATAGTAGTAAGTTAGCTTATCCTTATAGCTAAGTTAGGTAGAGCGCTATCTAACCTATAAATAAGCAATAAAGTAAATTAGTTTATAAAAGTTATATTAAGTATATTAGTAGAATTTATATATATAGTATAGTATTATAGTAGTATTATATTACTACTTTAGCTAAATATATTAATAGCCTTTAATACTATTTACTATAAATAACTTACTTATATTCTTATTACTATTAGTATCCCTATTTAAATTATAGTATAAACCTACTTCTTTATTACTAAGTATATTACCTACTTTTTCTTTAATAGTAAAATAACTAGCCTTTTACTTATTATTATAAAGGTATTATAGGGATTCTTTATTTTCTTTATTCTTTTCTTACTTTATATTATACTATTATATACTAAGCTTTAAGTAGTATAGTCTATATTAGTTATAGGCTTCTTTAATAATATAAATATTCTAGTATATAATTATATAATAAAAGAGATATAAGGCTGCCTTAAGGCTATATAGGTAATTTACTAAAATTAGTTCTAAAAGTTAGGCTTTAAATTTAACTTAAAAAAGAGTAAACTTATATATTTTATAAAATATTATACTATAGTTATAACTTTAGTTTAATTTAATATTAATATAATATAGCTAGTTTAATTTATTTACTTTCTAAAAGTTTAGATTTATTATAAACTATATTAAAAAGTATATTAAAGTTAGGTTAAGTTAAAATTAATATAGTAGTAGCTTATACTTATATTACTAGTAGTATTAATATAGGGTTATTTAATATAAAATATATACCTATTATATATATAAGTAATTTAGAGTATTATTACTTATAGTATAAAATTATACTATACCCCTATAATAATTAGTAGTAAGGTAAGAGAAATAGCTAAAGTATTTATTTTTAAGTAAACTAAATACCTAAGAATATTTATTAGTGCCTTTAAGGCTATACTATAGGCTTTTATTAAAACTAAGTTAGCTATAGCTTTAATTAACCTTTACTTTAATTATTACTTACTTTACTTTTATTATTAAATTAAAGCTAATAATATAGCTAATAGAATTTAAAATACCTATATAGTAATAGTAGCCTAACTTTATTATAAACCTATATACTATAGGTATAAATACCCTTTAAATCCTAATAACTATCTAAATTATATACTATTTTTAAACTAGCCCTCTAACTATCCCTTAAAGCTATCCCTAGCTAAGGCTCTTACTTTAAAATAAAAAAACTACTAGTATTAAAAAAGAGTTATTATATAAGTATACTAAACTTATATTAAATATATAGTAATAAAGCTTAACCTTAACTTTATCTTTACTATTAAAATAGTTTATATTTACTTTAGCTTTATTAAGTATAAATTTATAGTATTTATTTAAATATATATAAAATAAATTAGGCTTAATAGCTTTCTTTATTACTACTATATTTTTAAGGTAGATTTATTATTATATAGCTACTAAATTAATAATAAAAACCACTATTATATTTTACTCTTTTATAAAAACTTTAACTATTTTTACTTTATAAATATAGGTATACTACTAGTATATAACTAATATAAGATTAAAGAGGCCTTTAAGAAGAATAAGCTAGTAGCTATACTTATAAAATAGCTTATTTTAACTAGGTATATTCTTTAGTTTAGGCTTATATATAATTTATAAAAATAATAGGCTAAAAATATTAAGAACTTAATATAATAAGGTATTTAAAGTAATATAGGGGTAGAAGTAATAGAAGGCTATAGTAATATTATAATTAGCTTAGAATACTTTAATATATAATTTATATTAAATAAAAAATAAAAAATAATAGCTAGAATAAATTATTATAAGTATAGTATACTTATACTAGCCCTAACCCTATTTTTTATTATTATTTTCCTTCTCTTTCTTTTTTACTCCCTTTTTCTTTTTATTAATATAGCTTTATACTATAATTAAGTAAAGCTTATAAACCTTCTATAGAATATTATTATATTTCTTTAATATATTAGTAATATAGTAGGCCTATAGTAATATTTTACCTCTAACTAAGGTTAAGGCTAAGACTACTATAGTATTACTAAATAGCTATACTACTATTATAATAGCTATCCCTACCTTCTTTATAAGTTATTATACCTTCTTTTAAATAGTATTATACTCCCTAGCTTACCTTTAAGTTAGTATTACACTAGCACTATAATAATACTATATTTAAACTATAGTATACTTATATTAATAAGCTCTCTAAAGGTATAAAGGTTCTATATATTTATTACTTACTTAATAGTTTCTTAATATAATATAATATTTTAGTTTAGCTATAGTATTAATTAGCTACTAATTAGCTACTAATATAAATAAAGAATAAAGTACTTATACTTAAATAAGTTTTTTTTGCTTTTATATACTTAAAGTATATACTATTAATACCTATATAAATTAAAGATAGTAATAATATAGGCTTAAAAGAAGTACTAACCTTTAGTATAATAATATTATTTTTTAATATCTTTAGCTTATATTAAATAAGCTTTATAAGGCTAGTCCTTTTACTAGCCTAGCTATACTATAAGTTAGTAATAGTAGTATATTAGGTTAAAATTAGCACTTACCTTTAGTGTAATAATTTTATTTATAAATAGTATCTTTATTATTACTATAGTTAATTAGAGGTAGTAATATAGTAGCACTGCTATAATAAAAGAATTAAGGGTATATTTATAATAAAAGTAATTAATAAAGAAGGAAAAAAGAAAAGAAAAGGCTAAAAATAAAGAGAAAAGGGTAGCTTTTATAATTATCTTTTTCTTTCTTATATAACTAATAGTTAGCTAGTAATTAGTCTACTAATAGCTAGCTACTAGCTAGTATAGTTAATACTATAAAGATATAAAAGCTAATAAAAGGTTTTTAATAAGAAGGCAGTAGCTTAAAGAGAATAGTAAGGAACTAATATAATACTTAATAAAAGTTACTAAAGTAACTTAAAATAATATATAAACTACTCCTAAGGGTAATTTATTACTTTGCTATACCTTTACTAACCTATACTAATTCTAGTTCTATAATATACACTCTTTTATAATATTAGTTAAGTTTAGCTAGTAATATATATTTATATATAGTTAGAACTAGTATAGGGCTACTCTAGCTCTATAGTGGATACTATTATAGTTATATATAGGTTTTCCTCCCTGCTCTAGGGTTTTTCCTATATAGTTTTAGTAGCAGAGGTACTAGCTATTAGGCTTAGCCTAACTAGAGTATTAAATAATAATAATAATAATACCTTTAACCTTTTATTATAATAGTATTACTATATTACTATTTCTTACTAACTATAGGGTTAATTAAAATACTATTTATAAATAAAATTATTACTTTAAAGGTAAGTACTAACTCTAACTTAATATACTATTACTACTAACTTATAATATAGCTAGGCTAGCTTAAGAACTAGCTTTATAAGGCTTATTTAATATAAACTAAAAATATTAATAAATAATACTATTATACTAAAGGTTAGAACTTTCCTAATACCTATACTATAACTATCTTTAATTTATATAAGTACTAATAGTATATACTTTAAGTATATAAAAGCTAAAAAAACTTATTTAAAGGTAAGTATTTTATATATTATTTATATTAATAGTAAATTAATAGCTAATTAGTACTATAGCTAAACTAAAATATTACCTTATACTAAAAAACTATTAAATAAATAATAAATATATAAAACCTTTATACCTTTAAAGAGTATATTAATATAAGCTTATAGTAATATTATTATAATACTATTATAGTATTAATATAATGCTAACCTAAGAATAAGCTAGGGAGTATAATACTATTTAAAAAAAGGTATAATAACTTATAAAGAAGGTAGGGGTAGCTACTATAGTAATAGTATAATTACTTAGTAATATTATAATAGTTTTAGCCTTAATTTTAATTAAAGGTAAAATATTATTATAGACTTATTATATTATTAATATACTAAAGAAGTATAATAATATTTTATAAAAGATTTATAAGCTTAGCTTAATTATAGTATAAGGCTATATTAAAAAGGGAAAAGAGAAGAAAGTAATAAAAAATAAAAGAGAGGAAAAGGGAGAGGTTAATAGAAAGGCTAAGAAGAAGTAAAGCTAGGGCTAATATAAGTATATTATATTTATAATTTTTTACTACTATTTATTATTTATTATTTAATATAATTTATATATTAAACTATTCTATACTAACTATAATACCTTTATAGCTTTTTATTACTTTTATTTTTATACTATACTAGTTACTTTACTATATTAAGTCTTAAATATTCTTAGTTTATTATTATTATAAAGTATTTATAAGCCTAAACTAAGGGATATACTTAATTAAAATAAGCTATTTTATAAGTATAGTAGCTAGTTTATTTTTTTTAAGGGTTTTTCTAACTTAATATTAATTATATATTAATAATATATTTATATTTATAAAGTAAAGGTAGTTAAAGTTTTTATAAAAAAGTAAAATATAATAGTAGTCTTTATTATTAGTTTAATAATTATATATTAATAAGTCTACTTTAGAAATATAGTAATTATAAAGAAAGGTACTAAGCCTAATTTATTTTATATATATTTAAATAAGTACTATAAATTTATATTTAATAAAGCTAGAGTAAATATAAATTATTTTAATAGTAAAGGTAAAGTTAGGGTTAAGCTTTATTACTATATATTTAACTTAAGTTTAGTATACTTTTATAGTAATTCTCTTTTTATATTAGTAATTTTTTTACTTTAAGGTAAGTACCTTAGCTAGAAATAGTTTAAGAAAATATTTATAAAGCTAATTTAAAAATAATATATAGTTTAGGTAGTTATTAGGATTTAAAGGGTATTTATACCTTTAGTATATTAGTTTTTAATAAAGTTAGGCTATTATTATAATATAAGTATTTTAAATTAAATTAGCTATACTATTAGCTTTAATTTAATAATAAAAGTAAAGTAAGTAATAATTAAAGTAAAGGTTAATTAAAGCTATAATTAACTTAATTTTAATAAAGGCTTATAGTATAGTTTTAAAGGCTTTAATAACTATTTTTAAGTATTTAGTTTACTTAAAAATAAATACTTTAGCTATTTCTTTTATTTTACTACTAATTATTATAAAGGTATAGTATAATTTTATATTATAAGTAATAATACTTTAAATTACTTATATATATAAAAAGTATATATTTTATAATAAATAACCCTATATTAATACTATTAGTAATATAAGTATAAGCTATTATTATATTAATTTTAACTTAACCTAACTTTAGTATACCTTTTATTATAGTTTTTAGTAAATTTAAACCCTTAAAAAGTAAGTAAATTAAACTAGCTATATTCTATTAATACTAAGTTAAACTTTAGTTATAACTATAGTATAGTATTTTATAAAGTATATAAGTTTACTCTTTCTTAAATTAAATTTAAGGCTTAATTTTTAGAATTAATTTTAGTAAATTACTTATATAGCTTTAAGGTAGTTTTATATTTCTTTTACTATATAACTATATACTAAAATATTTATATTATTAAAAAAGCTTATAATTAATATTAACTATATAGCTTAAAGCTTAGTATATAATAATATAATATAAAGTAAAAAGAGAATAAAGAAAATAAAGAATCCCTATAGTATTTTTATAATAATAAATAAAGAGCTAGTAGTTTTACTATTAAAAAAGAAATAAGTAATATACTTAGTAATAAAGAAGTAGGTTTATATTATAATTTAAATAAAAATATTAATAATAATAAGGGCATAAGTAAGCTATTTATAGTAAAAAATATTAAAAGCTACTAATATATTTAGCTAAAGTAATAATATAATACTACTATAATACTATACTATATATATAAATTCTATTAATATACTTAATATAATTTTTATAAATTAATTTACTTTATTACTTATTTATAGGTTAGGTAATACTTTATTTAATTTAGCTATAAAGGTAAGCTAACTTATTACTATTACTTTTATAACCTTACTAATTATATTAAAAAGTATAATTAAATACTAAGCCTTTACTCTTTCTTACTTTATTAAGGTTTTACTTAATTTATAAAGAATAATAACTTTTATTTATTAAAATAAAGCTAGGTAATAATTAATATAATAATATATATTTAATAAATAAGTAAGGGTTTATATTAATAATTTACTATAAATTTTAAGGTAGCTTACTAAAAGTTTATTAAATTTAAGTACTTTTCTATTAAATAGGCTTTTTATAATACTATAAATCTTATTAGTATTAAATTAATTTTTAATTAAAAATATAGTAGTATTAAGGTAGCTATTTAGATTACTTAATATATTATTAAGTTAGGCTTAAAAAGAAAGAAAGAAATACTTAGCTAAAGTAGTAGCTTTTTTTTAGTATATTTTAATAGTTATAATATTTATACCTTTACCCTATAAAAAAAGAGAGATTTACTATTATTTTAATAATAAGCTACTATAAAGCTATACTTAATATTTAAGCTTTTAAAGGTTTTTATATTAAGTAGTTATAGCCTTAACTACTATATACTAAGCATTATACTACTTATTATAAATAACTTAGTTTTATATTTATACTATATTAGTTATATATTATTAGTTCTTTTTAATATAAAATACCCTTTATTATTATAATACTCTCTTAGTATTTTAAGTTACTTCTTTAGTATATTAGTTTTACTATAAATTTAGGTTAAAACTACCTTAGGGTTCCCTTAAAACTATTATATTTATAATAAACTAAAGTTTAGCTATTAAATATTTTATAAAGTAGTTAATCTCTTTTAGTAAATTAAGTTAGAGCTTTATAATATTAAGTTAAAGCTATACTATAGCCTCTATAGTAATAAGGTTATTATCTATATATATGTAATAGATTTGAGCTAGAGGCTCGGACCCTTAGAGGAGCAGAAGAGGCTATACTGCGGAGGAACAATAGTTACTAGGCATATACCTTACTAGCCCTAAGTAGAGCTGCTTAGGGCATTTATAAATAAATAGAGTAAGAAACTATAGAAAACTTCTTTTTTTTTTTCTCCTTAAAAGTAATAATATTTACTATTAATACTAAATTATAATAGCTTTTAGGCTAGTTTATAATATTTATTACTTTTCTTCTTTATAGACCTAAATTAAGACTCTTTAAAATAAATAGTAAACACTTTAAAAGTAATAAGGCTTAATATATTATTTTATAAAAAGTATACTAGCTTTATAAAATAGTTATATAGTAGGAGATATAGCTAAGGAAGCTTATTTAAAATATATTAATTTATAATAGCTTTTAATTTATATTAAGCTTAGAAGAAATCTAAGAGGTAGTAGGTATAGAGTATATAAAATATAAACTACTCTTTATAGGGAGCCTTTATAATAAAAACAAGTTCTTTTTTAAGGTATAGAGAAGCCTTATAGCTTATAAACTAAAAGTAAACTAAAATTTTATTAATAATATATATAACTAATAGTTTGTTATTTACTAAAGCCTAGTACTATATATTTAAATATAAGTTACTCTCTTTTTTAAGCTAAAAGAGAATTTTAATTATAACTCTTAATAATTTCTAGTATATTTTAGTAAAAACATATAGATTTATATTAGTAAACATATATAATTTTAAAGCTTAACTAGCTTTATTAATAGCTAATAAAAAGCTTTACTAACTTTTATATATACTTTAAATAAAAGCTAGTGCTTATTAGTAAAATTAATTAAAAGAACTTAGTAAAGCTTACTAAGATTTATATAGCCCTTAATAAGTATATATATAACTATTATATAAGCTATAATATCTTTTAAATAAATTATAATAAAACTATAGAATACTATTATAGTATTGCTTTAAATATTAACTTCTACTATTTAAAGAAGTAAATATAGGCTTTATACTAATTAAGTATAAGCTAAAATAAGAATAATAATATAAAAATATTTAGTATTAACTTAGTAAGGGTTTAAAATAGTAAATTAAAGGGTAAGAAAGAAAAGGGAAAGTAGTATACTATATAAAGATCTTTAAAGGAATATATAAAATACTAAAAGCTTAAATAATACCTTTATTATAGCTTTCCCTTTTATTATTAATTCTACTATTACCTTTTTTTAGTAATCCCTTTAGAAAATACTATTAAAGTTTATATAGCTATTATAATAAATAAAGAAAAAGAGTTAGATATTTCTTTAATAAACTTAGAAAAAAATAATCCTTTAGCTTAAGACTTAGTAAAGGGGGTATTAATAATAAATAAAACTATATAGCTTAAGAGGTAAATAGTTTAGAGGAGGATTTTTTTAAAATAAAGGTATATATAGAATTATTATTATTTCTTCTCCCTTTTCTTTATAATAATACTACCTTTCTTATAATATAAGTAAATAGTAGCTATAATAGTTTTATTACTATAAATAAAAAAGCTACTTAATAGCTTAGCTTAATTAGAATTTTATTATCTTAACCCTATATAATTATAATAATAGTAATAGTAACTTAAGGGAGCTACTTAAAATTTAAATTAGGTATATATATTATATATCTAATATATTTTTAAAGGAATATAAATAAATAAATATTTCTAATTACTACTTATATTATTTTAAGCTTTACTAGAGATTATATTTTAGGTATACACCCCGTGGCGCAGTGGTCAAGCGTCATGGAAAACCTCGTCACTTTTCTTACGTAAGCAAGAATTGTGGGGGGGTTGCAGGTTCGATTCCTGCATAGGGCATAGTTTTTCCTTAGTGTGGTGGGGGCTGCATAATAAGGAAAAACTGGACTCTAATTGGCTAGAAAAGTGGGGGCTTTTCTAGCTAATTAGTAGCTTAGTAAGCTAGGAAAGTGGGTCTGGTCCCCCTACTTATCCTAGCTTACTAAGCAACGCGGATTAGCCACTCCTACGTTATAAATAGGCAGAATACCCCTAGCTCTTAGGTTGCAGAGCCGGTTTGCAGCCGTGATTGCTAGAAAAAAAAAAAAATATGGAATAAGGAAATAAAAGTGGAGACGCAGGGAAGGTTGTGATAGGATAGTGGGAGAGGGTAACCTAAAGGAAACCGGATTTTATAGAAGGAAAGCGGGCTTTAAAGAAGTTATTAAAAAATATATTTAGTAAGGTTTTTCATCCTATTAGGCAACTAACTAATTAGCTAGCTTGCTAGCTAATTAGTAACCTAATAAGGTTTTCCTTGACTAGATAAAAATTCAGGAGCAGAGGTTCTAGATACGGCTAAGCATAAATTGCTTAGACGGCTAGCGTAATAAACAATAACAATAAATATTTTAGGTATACCTTAGCTAGTATAAAATAAGGTTAAGCTTTACTTAGCTATATACTAGCTAGTAGTATAATTTAAAGGCGCTTTAAAGGTAGTACTTTTTAATGCCTACTAAGTAGCTTAGCTAACTATTATAATTCTTAGCTTAGTTTATATTAAAGTAGTATAATATATAGTGAAGAAGGAATTTAATATATAGTTATTTATAATAAGTCTTTATAAAATAAACTCTATTTTAGCCTTAAAGGTAAAGCTATTTTAGAATTTATTAGAAACTAAGGGCCTTTTACTAAAACTTTAGAATTTTATAAACTTATTTAATAAAAAGAAGGTAAGAAGACTATTATTATATTAAAGCTATACTAACTATTATATTTACTTTTATAAGAACCTAAATAAATTAACCTTAGACCTTTCTTAGGTACCTTTATATAATATACTATATAAGTAGCTATTAAAGATTTATAAGTAAGTAATAAAACTTATAAATAAGGAATAAATTTATATATTATTTTTCTTAGTAATAATACTAGTGCTATTAGTTAAAAAGGCAGAGGGGGTTAGTGTTTTTATATAGATTACTAAGCACTTAATTAGGTTATAAATTAGGACTACTACCTACTACCCCTTATTAAAGAGATATTATAGTCTTTAGCTAGTGCTTAGTAGTTTATAAAACTTAATATTTAGGCTATATTTTACTATCTTTATATTACTAAAGGGGATAAGTACCTTACTATATTTTAAATAAAATTTAGGCCTTTTAAATAGCTTATTTACCTCTTTAGCTTAGCTAGCGCCCTTATTATATTTTAATAGTATATTAATAAGGCTTTAGGATTTACTTTAGGAGACTTTACTATAGTATACTTAAATAATATCTTTATTTATACTTTTAGGTTATAGAAGGATTATATATAAAAAATATATTTTATATTATAATAGCTAAGAGAGGCTAGGCTTTATTTTAATATTAGTAAGTATAGTTTTAGAGTTTAAAAGGTTAAATACCTTAGGTTTATTATAAAGGCTAGGAAGAGTGTTTACTTTAATTTTAAAAAAATTATAGCTATTTATAACTAAAAGGTGCTAACTTAAGTATAAAGGGTAAGAAGTTTTTTAAGGTTTATAAACTTTTATTAGAAATTTATTAAAAACTTTTTAAAGTTTACTAAGCCTTTACTAGCTTTAATAAAAAAAAGAATTCTTTTTTAGTAAATAGTAAAGTATACCTTAGTGTTTAAGGCGCTTAAATTAGCTTTTATTTTATACTTAGTTTTAGCTTAGTAAGATTTTAATTAAAATATATTAATAAAGGTAAATATATTTAAAGAGGCTATAGGTAGCTACCTTTTTTAGTATAATATAAAGGGGGTTTTATACCTAGTAGCCTATTACTTTATATACCTAATACTAATATAGTAAAATTATATAATTTATAATAAAGAACTACTTACTATTATTTTTTACTTAAAGGCTTAGAGGGTAAAGCTTTAAAGTATAGCTTATTTATTTACTATTCTTACTAACTATAAAAACCTAAAGTACTTTACTATACTTTAAAAGATATTAGAGTAATAAGTATATTAATTAAAAATACTTACTCTTTATAACTTTTATTTATATTATTACCCTAAGTACTTAGCTAGATAGCTTAATACTTTTTTATAATAAAAGTAAAATAAGTTTAAAGACTTTTTATAATAATAACCTTTAATAGTCCTTATAGTATTATAATATATTAATAGTAAAATACTAGCTATAACTTATTAAGTGCTTAAAATAAGGCTATATAAGGGTAAGGAGGGGAAGGGAGTAAATAAAGGCTAAGTGCTAAAGGTAGCTATTACTAAAGGGGGGTATATATATTAAAACCTAGGTAAGGGTAGTAGGGAACTATTCTTAGAATATTTACTTTTTAATAATAAGTATTTATAGTTTTTTTAAAATTAGGGCCTTTAAGCTAATAAGTTTTATGCTTTTAAGTAATAAGCTATATATTAAGGTAATAGGAAGTTCTTTAAAGCTATAGGGGTAAGGGCTTAAATAGCTAATTATACTATTAATACCTATAATATTCTTTAGTTTTAAGGCTAGGTTTAGGTTTTATAATTTAAACCTTTTACTACTATACTAATTAAATAGGTATATAAATTACCTTTACTTAAGCACTTAAGGTAAAATATAATATTTTAGGCGCTTTATTAGAACTATTATTAGGAGAGTATATTTAGTAATATAGCTTAGTATATTTATAACTATTACTATATAAATAGCTAAAAAAGCTAATAGCTTAAATAAGGCTTATTAAAGCCTATTCTGGCCCTAGACTAGTTTTAGTTATAAATTTTTATAAACTTTATAATAAACCTACTAGTAAAGAATATAGACTTACTTTAGTATTTAATAGTTATTATAAATTATCTTTTTAAGTTTATTTAATTAAAGGCTATAATAAATATAGTAGCTAAGGTATATATAAAGAGGTTTTATTTATATTAGTAGTAGTTCTATAGGTTTCTCTTCTAAATTATCTTTAATTAGGGATTAAATTAGGTTAAATAGTTTTAATTAACTCTTTACTCTTTTATTAGTATAAAGTAGCTTTTCTTTATAGCTTACTACCTATAAATAAATAAAGGTATAGAGTAAGCTAATTAAAAGGTTTAGGTAATCTTATATATTATAGTTAGCTTTTTATAGTTTAATTAGGCTAAGCACTTACTAGCTTACTAACTTATACTTAATAATTATATATTAATAGTTATAGAGATAAGTGCTAATTAGGTTCTATATAAGTATAATATAGCTTCAGTATAGCTAGCCTATTTTTAAAAGAGAAGTATAATAATAGCTAAGGGGTAGATAGCTTTATTTTTAAATATACTATAAAAGAGTATAGCCCTAACCTAAGTAGTAATTAACTTTACTTAATAATATTAGTAAAATATTATAAATAAGTTATACTAGCTAGCTAAAGTATTTTATATAGAAAATATAGTATAGCTTAGCTTATAATATATTAAAATAAATTATTTAAGCTAAAAGCTAAATTAGGTTATAGTAAAGTATAAGATTTTAAAGGTACTAACGCTTTTTATAGTTTATTTAAATATTTTATAGAGTATTTATTCTATTTTTTATATAAATCTCCTAAAATATACTATAGTTAACCCTTTTTTATTATAAATATAGGCTAATTTTAGGCTAGGGTTAGTATTAGCCCTTAAGAATAAGAACCTAAAGCTATATAAGTTTATAATAAAAAAAATAATAGCTATATATAATACTTAGGGGTAGGGATATAAATATAATATTCTAATTAAATAAGTAAGCTATATATAGCTAACTTAAAAGCTACTAAAAAACTTTTTAAATATAAAGGCATTAGTATATTTTAAGTTATAATAAAAGGATATATAAATATATAATAAGCTATCTTAAAGCTAGATTCTTAATACTATATATAAGACTTCTATAAATACTTATTTTAGTATCTTTATAGTATACTTATATTTAGGTATTAGTATAAATCTATAAAAAAGCTTATTTTAATTTACTTATTTTTATTATTTTCTTTTAAATAAATTTTATTATAACTATTAATAGCTTATAGGTATAGGTATAAGGGGAGTAGGGGGGCTATTAGGTAAAGCTAGGAAGAATTATTATTACTTTTAAGGAGAAGCTAGTATAAAGAGAAGCTAGAGTAGGCTAGGTTTATTATTATTTAAGGAGATATTTATAATTAAGGTAGTATTACTACTTAGAATTTTTAAGTTAATTATTAAAGCTAGTAAGCTATTGCTTATCTTCTTTTTTAATTTCTTTATAATATAAAACTAGCACTAAAGCTAGCGCCTAATAGTATGATAATAGAAATAAAGGTTAATTAACTCTTTACTAAAGAATAGCTAGTTTAGGGATTAGTAAAACTAGCTATATAGAGTTAATAGAGTAAATAGGATTTAGAGCTTAATTATAGCTATAGAATAATAGGCTTACCTATAAAGTATAGAAGTATTAGTATTAGTATAGGTAAATATAATATAAAATATTCTTAAAAAAAGTGAAAAGTTAGTAATAATAAATTAAAAGGGGGGTAAGTACTTATTAAAGAGTAAAGTATAGTATAATAAAAGCATAGCTTTAAATAAAAAAAGCCCTTAGCTATTAAGTTATAAAAGAGTTTAAAATATATTATAAATATAAGCTAAGGCTAAAGGGAATAAAAATATAATAAACTAAGTAACTACCCTAAGGTTTTAAGTAATAGCCTTTAGATTCTATACTATATTAGTATTAATAAGGGTAGTAGTATATATAGAGAATAAGCTAAAGGCTATACTTAAATAAGAAAAGGCTATAATAATATAAAATATAGAGTAAAGGGTTAAGGGGCTAGTTAAAAAAGAGACTAAGCTATTAAATAAAATAAATATAGCTATAAAATACTTTTAAGTAATATTATAAATATTATAAAATATATTTATAAGCTACCTAAAGGTTTATATTAATATAGGCTTCTAATAGCCTTTAGGTAGAGCCTAAAGGGCTATACTTTAATTAATAGTAAATATTATTTTTTAAAAAATATAATAAAGATTAGAATTAATAGTATAAAGATATAACTTTTAAGTATACTTTTTTTTTATAGTAATAAGTATAATAGAATTTCTACCTAGCTATATAATAGTATTAAAACTAGCTATATATAGTATTATTTTAATATAATAAATATAAATACTCCTTAAAGCTATATTAGGTAATATTAAATATTTCTTTATTTAAGTTACCTTTTACTATATACCTACCTAAGTAAGGTAAAGAAGGTAAAAAAAGGGGTAAGAGTATACTAATAGTAGTAAATATATTCTTTTCTTAAAAATATTAGCTTTTATAATAATTTTAAAAGGAAAAAGTATAAAAATTATACTATTTTTTAAATAATAATATAGTAAAAGTTTTATTAATATAGTAAAAGAACCTAAAATAAATAAAGATTAAAGTAAATAGGTATATAAATAAAATAATAATTAAATTATATATAAGTAGTAGAATAAAAATAATAAGTATATAGTTATACTTAATAAAGAATTTTAAATAGGTATATATAAAAAGAAAAGAATATAAAAGTAGGTAAAAAAAAAGAGAGAAACTTATATATAATATAAGTAATAGGTTTTAGGTTTTTAATAGATTTTATATTATTTCTAATAAGATATTAATAATAATAAATATAATAATTACTAGCTAGCCTAGGGATAGGTATACTTAGCTGCCTATAGGGTATTTATAGAGTAATAAGTAGAAAATATATTTAAGTAAAGATAAACCTACTATAGTAATAATATATATATTATAATAATATATAATATATATAGGTATATATAAAAATACTTCTATAGTATATAGTACTAAAATAAATAATAATTATAAGGCTATTAGTAAATAAGTAAGTAATACTAACTTAGAAATATAATAAAGGCTACCTTAATGCTTTATTAGTATAACTATATAGGTAAGTAAGGGGCTATATAATAAATTTAAGCTAAAGGCTTAGACCTTTAAAGAAGTAAAAGAGGCTATACTATAAAGAAATAATAATTATTAGGCATATACCTTACTAGCCTTAAGTAAAGCTACTTAGGGCACTTATAAATAAATAAAGTAGAAGACTATAGAAGACTTCTCTCTTCTTTTCCTTTCTCCTTAAAAGTAATAATATCTACTATTAACGCTAGATCACAGTAGCCTCTAGGCCAGTCCATAACAATATATCTATTTAAACTAGAGGGGATAGTTACTATATAGCCTAGGGCTAGAGCCTATACGGATTAGCTATAGTATATAGTCGGACCTAGTAAGGTCTAGGCCTCCCAGAAAGTCAACGTCTATACCATGGGTGGCCCAGGCGTAGTCGATAGTGCTATCCACATCCTGCTAAGGTCCGACCATAACGGTCCTAAAGTGGGTGGTGTCAGTTAAAGTCGCTAATAAATACACTATAATTAAGGGGCGGGGCTAATGCAAATTTAAGTAGGGGTAAAGTCTAGTTAGGTTTATAGGTTAGGGAGTAAATAAAGTAAATATTATATCCTACTATTATAATAAAGTACTAATCCTTACCTACCTATATTATCTATACCTTAGGTCTATACTAATAGTATATATAAATAATAGTTTAGCTACTCTAAGTTATAAGTTAAAAGTAATTAAGGCTAAAATTAGGTAGTTTACTATTTAAAGTCCCTAGTTTCTATATTACTATTATATTAGTACTAGGCTAGGATTTAAATACTAAGTATATTAAATAGATTTTCTTCTATATATTCTAATATATAACCTTAATTATATACTTTATATTATATATTAGGTTAAACTTAGCTTATTTAGAGCTATAGTAGCTATAGATTATTAGCTTAAAAAGGCCTTTATAGCTACTTATAAATATTATATTAATTTAAGCCTTAACTTAAGAAGATAGGTATAAAGTTAGCTAATTTATTTTTAAGGTAAAGCCTTATATAAAAGTAGGTTACTTATATTTTATTTTTAGCTATAGCTAAGTACTTTAGTTTATTCTTTTTAGTTTAATTAAAAGAAGAGTTTAGTAAAGGCTAAAGGCTATACTTAGTATATAGTATATATATAGTTTTATTACTTATTAGTAATATTATATATATAAAACTATACTAGGTATAGTTCTAAATAATTAATATAGTATTTATAAATAGCTTTTATTAGTATTAAGTAAAACTACTTATCTTTTATATAATAATTAGTAGTATAGTAGCTATATTATAAAGGTATAGTATAATATATAATTATATATTTAAATTTAAAATACTTATAATACTAATAGGGGTAAATAGTATTATTATAGAGTTTAGCTTTAAATATCTTAGCTTTATAAATAATACTAGTATAATATAGCCTATTTACTACTTTAATACTATTAATAGTAATAATAAAGAAGAACTATATAATAGTATTATATAGCTTCTATACTATAACCTATATAAAGCCTTAACTATTAGCTATAACTAAAGCTTAAAAAATATAGTTTTTCTTTTAGTTCTATATATAGTATATAAGGAAGCCTTTAATAATAATACTAAATATATATTAGCTTAGTACTACTTTTAGTTTAAAAGTAATACTAATTTATATAATATTTTTAATATAAAGCTTTACTATATTCTAAAATATAATTATAGTATTATTACTCTAAAGGTAGTAAGCTATTATTATAGTATTAATATTAATAGCTTAATTAATAATAATAATAATATTTTTAAATAAATAATTCTAAATAGCTTTAGCTATAGTAATGCTTTTAATAATAGTTTTATAATAAACTTAAGGGGGTATTACTATAGTTATAAAGTAAACCTATGAAACTAAGAATTAGAAAATCCCTTTAATAGTAATACTAGCTTAGCTTAAAGCTAATATATTTCTAGTATTTATAGTCTTTTTTATTATATACTTTACTACTTTTTTAAGGTTTTAAACTATAATAAGCTTATAAAGTAATAATAAAGTTAATATTATTATTTTAATAAGGGTTTAAAGTATTAAAAGGCTATATTAAGTATATATTAAAGCTATATTATTTATATAAAGAATAATATTTTATATACTTTTTAGCACTATAGTTAGTATAAGTTTAGTTATTTTATTATATTTAATTATAAGGTAATTTAGTATTTACTTATATATAAGTAGTAGTATAGAAGTAACTTTAAGTACTATTAATATAAAGCTACCTTAACTTATAAATAAATAATAATAGCTTTATATAAAGCTATAGTTTTTATTATTAATATTTATTAGTATTGCCTTATTTACTATACCTATGCTTTAGTATTAATATACTATTAGAGATAGGAGTAAATAGATATAGTAAGTTTTTTCTATACTTTTTAAGAGGTTTAGAGTTAATTCTACGTTGCTACTGCAGTGCGGGCGAATTTGCAAAAAGTAATAAAAAGAGTATAAATAAGCCTTTTATAATAAATAATATTAAAGGCTACTAATATATTTAGTTAAAGTAATAATATAATATTACTATAATGCTATACTATATATATAGATTTTACTAATATATTTAATATAACTTTTATAAACTAATTTACTTTATTACTTATTTATAGGTTAGGTAGTGCTTTATTTAATTTAATTATAAAAGTATACTAATTTATTATTACTACTTTTATAACCTTACTAATTATACTAAAGAGTAAGATTAAATACTAAGCTTTTACCCTTTATTACTTTATTAAGGTTTTATTTAGTTTATAAAAAATACTAACTTTTACTTATTAAAATAAAGCTAAGTAACAATTAATATAATAGTATATATTTAGTAAATAAGTAAGAATTTATACTAATAGCTTACTATAAACTTTAAGGTAGTTTACTAAAAGTATATTAAGTTTAAATACTTTTTAGCTAAATAAGCTTTTTATAATACTATAGATTTTATTAGCTTTAAATGAGTTTTTAGTTAAAAATATACTAATATTAAGGTAGCTATTTAGTTTATTTAGTATATTATTAAGTTAAGCTTAAAAAGAAAAAAGGAAATATTTAGCTAAAATAATAGCTTTCTTTTAGTATATTTTAGTAATTATAATATTTATACCTTAACTTTATAAAAAAGGGGGAATATATTATTATTTTAATAATAAGCTACTATAAAGCTATGCTTAGTATTTAAGCTTTTAAAGGTTTTTATATTTAGTAATTATAGCTTTAACTATTATATACTAGGCATTATATTACTTATTATAAATAACTTAGTTTTATATTTATACTATATTAGTTATATATTATTAGTTCTTTTTAATATAGAATACTCTTTATTATTAAAGTACTTTCTTAGTATTTTAAATTACTTTTTTAATATATTAATTTTACTATAGGTTTAGCTTAAAACTATTTTAAAGTTCCCTTAAAACTACTAAGTTTATAATAAACTAAAGTTTAGTTATTAATTATTTTATAAAATAATTAATTTTTTTTAGTAAATAAAGCTATAGCTTTATAATATTAAGTTAAAACTATATTATAGCCTTTATAATAATAAGATTATTATCTATATATATTTATTTATATTAAAGTAAATAGTTACTATATAGCTTAAAGCTAGAGCTTATATAAATTAGCTATAGTATATAATTAAATTTAATAAGGTTTAATTCTTTTAAAAAGTTAATATTAATACTATAAGTAGCTTAGGTATAATTAATAATAATATTATTTTTTTTTATATTTTTTATATTATATTAGCTTAAGGTATTATAAGTTTAAGCTACTTTTACTTTATTAATAAAAAAAGTATATTATATTTTATTAAGGTTTAGCTATAATAATTTTAAAGTAAGTAATATTAATTAAAATTACTAATAAATATATTATAATTAAAGAGTAGGGCTATTATAAATTTAAGTAAAAGTAAAGTTTAGTTAAGTTTATAAATTAAAAAGTAAATAAAGTAAATATTATATTTTATTATTATAATAAAGCACTAGTCTTTACCTATTTATATTATTTATACCTTAAATTTATACTAATAATATATATAAATTATAGTTTAGCTACTTAAAGTTATAAGTTAAAAGTAGCTAAGGCTAGAATTTAGTAATTTATTATTTAAAGTCTTTAGTTTTTATATTACTATTATATAAATTTTAAGCTAAAACTTTAGTACTAAATATATTAAATAGGTTTTCTTTTATATATTTTAGTATATAACCTTAATTATATACTTTATATTATATATTAAGTTAGACTTAACTTATTTAAAGCTATAGTAGCTATAAATTATTAGCTTAAAAAAGCCTTTATAGCTATTTATAAATATTATATTAATTTTAGCTTTAATTTAAGAAAATAGGTATATAATTAACTAACTTATTTTTAAAGTAAAGCTTTATATAAAAATAAATTACTTATATTTTATTCTTAGCTATAGCTAAGTACTTTAGTTTAGTTTTTTTATATTAATTAAAAAAAAGGTTTAATAAAGGCTAGGGGCTATATTAAGTATATAGCATATATATAGTTTTATTATTTATTAATAGTATTATATATATAAAACTATATTAGGTATAGTTTTAAATAATTAATATAGTATTTATAAACTACTTTTATTAATATTAAGTAAAACTACTTACCTTTTATATAATAACTAATAGTATAGTAGCTATATTATAAAGATATAGTATAATATATAGTAATATATTTAAATTTAAAATACTTATAGTATTAATAAAGATAAATAATATTATTATAAAGTTTAGCTTTAAATATCTTTATTTTATAAATAATATTAGTATAATATAATTTATTTATTATTTTAATATTATTAACTATAATAATAAGAGGGAATTATATAATAATACTATATAGCTTTTATACTATAATTTATATAAAGCTTTAATTATTAGTTATAACTAAGGCTTAAAGAATATAGTTTCTTTTTTAGTTTTATATATAGTATATAAGAAAGCCTTTTATAATAATACTAAATATATATTAACTTAATACTATTTTTAGTTTAAAAGTAGTACTAATTTATATAATATTTTTAGTATAAAGCTTAACTATATTTTAAAATATAATAATAATATTATTACTTTAAAGGTAATAAGCTACTATTATAGTATTAGTATTTATAGCTTAATTAATAATAATAATAATATTTTTAAATAAATAATTCTAAATAGCTTTAGTTATAGTAATACTTTTAATAATAGTTTTATAATAAACTTAAAAAAATATTATTATAATTATAAAATAAATTTATTAAACTAAAAATTAAGAGATTCTTTTAATAATAATATTAATTTAGCTTAAAGCTAAGGTATTTTTAGTATTTATAGCCTTTTTAATTATATATTCTATTATTTTTTTAAGGTTTTAAACTATAATAAGCTTATAAAATAATAGTAAAGTTAATATTATTATTTTTATAAGGGTTTAAAGTATTAAAAGGCTATATTAAATATATATTAAAGCTATATTATTTATATAAAAAATAATATTTTATATACTCTTTAAAACTATAGTTAGTATAAGTTTAGTTATTTTATTAAATTTAATTATAAAGTAATTTAATATTTACTTATATATAAATAATAATATAGAAGTAATTTTAAATACTATTAATATAAAGCTACTTTAATTTATAAATAAGTAATAATAGCTTTATATAAAGCTATAGTTTTTACTATTAATATTTATTAATATTACTTTATTTATTATACTTATACTTTATTATTAATATATTGTTAAAGATAAGGGTAAATAAATATAGCAATTCTTTTTCTATACTTTTTAAGAGGTTTAGAGTCAGTTCTACGTCGCTATTATAGTGCAGGCAAATTTGCAAAAAGTTTTAAAAAAAAATATTATTAAATACTATAAAGCTCTTTATTAATATTTATATTATAATAATAATAGCTACTATATTAAAAGCTATACTTAGCTTTTAGCTTATTACTCTTTAAAAGGACCTAAAATTCAGGTTTTAAATACCTTTGATAAAAAGGCTTTTAATAATAATAATAGGTTTAATTTAAAAAAAAAACATTTACTATATATATTTTAGTAGCAAGATATATATTAATAGTAATAGCTTATACTATATCTATATTAATAATAACTTAAATATCTATAAAAAAAATAAAATATTATATAAAAAAGATATTATTTTTTCTTTTTCTTTTTTATAATAGTTTTAAGTTTATTAATAATTAAGTAAATAGTAATTATAATAGCTATACTACTATAAGCAAAAGTATAGTCTAAAGACTAAGCCTTAAGTAAATCCCTTTAACTTAACTATATACTCTAACTACTATTATAATAGTAATAAAGTATAGCTATATTGATATTTTTTAATAGCTATAAATTACTTATTTTATATAATTTAAGGCTAATTCAAATAAATAAACATTCTTTATTATAGTTTATATAATTCTAGGTTTTTTATAAAACTATATTTTTAAAGTACTATAAATAGCTTACTAAACCTACCTTAGATACCTCTTTACAATATACTATAAAATTAGCTATTAAAAATATAAAAGTAAATTATAAACTTAATAATTAAAGGTTAATTTAAGCCTTCTTTTTTTTAGTAGCTATATTAATACTTTTAGTTAAAAAGGTAGGGAGTAGCTAATATTTTTATATAAACTATAGGGTATTAAATAAGATTATAAACTAAAAGTACTACTTATTATCACTTATTAAGGAAACTTTATACTCTTTAGCTAATACTTAGTAGTTTATAAAGTTAAATATTTATACTACTTTTTACTATTTATATATAATAAAAGAGAATAAAGGTTTATGTTAAGCTAGTCTCTTAGGAATCAGGGGCGATTAGGTAGGACAAATATAGTAGGAATCTGTATATATTTAATAGTAGGATTAGTTATATATTTAAACTAAGACTTATCTTTTATTTTCTTTACTAGCTAGAATTCTCTTTTAAATCCCCTAGGAATTAGTATTAGCTTTCTATAATGCATTGCTAACGTAGATATATTTAGAGTATTTTAATGTAAATTATATACTACTAATCCCTATAGGATTTATAACTAAGTTTATATAGAGAGAAATTCTATATTTAGGGTAGAATAATTATATATACTATGGGCATAATAATTATTCCCCCTCTAATATAGCATTAACCTAATATTACTATAATTAGGCTATAATTCCTTTTTTTTATTATTATTACTATTTTAGAACTAGTAATATTTACTAATCTATTATATAATTATAGGCCTAGTAACACTATTTAGTGGGGTAAAAGGGTTTAAGTTTTTATATTTTTCCCTTCTTTTATATGTTCTAATTCTCTTATGAATTCTCTCCTAATTCCTAATATATTTACAATATTCCTTTTATTTATATATAATTTATTTAATAATATCTTAATTATTTAAGAAACCCTTTATAATGCTATTATTTAGCATTAAGCCCTTAAAGAATAGAACCTATAAGGTCTTAGACTTAAAATTATTAGGTAATTTAGTAGGTTATTATAGTATTATAATAACCCCGTGGCGCAGTGGTCAAGCGTCATGGAAAACCTCGTCACTTTTCTTACGTAAGCAAGAATTGTGGGGGGTTGCAGGTTCGATTCCTG